>PPHD01013427.1:0-16402 GCA_002909625.1 Bambusicola thoracicus | reverse complement strand
CCAGAATAAAAAGTCTTATGCTTGAGGATAAATACAAACCTGCTTAGGTATTCAGCACCCACCTTCTCTTTGCTTACTGCAATTGCTTTTGCATCCTCTGATCCTGAATCGGGTCTGAACGAAGGGGAGGGGGGGCAGAATCAGATGTCATTTCCAGGTGCAGAAATGTCAGGCTTGGATCAGCCCAGCATTTCCCACACGCTGCTGCAAAGCCAGCAGCAAACTTGTGGCGGGGTGCAAATTGAACCGGGTTTCCATTTGAGGAGAATCTCATTGGTGTGCAAAGCCATCCTTCCTGGGAAGCAAAGAGAACAGGAGAAGGCTTGAGCTTCTGGGGGAGCAAAGGAGCAAAGCTGTGCGGTGAAGGTTCAGACCCAGATGTAGGGGGCTCAGACAGCAGCCCCAGCTGAGTCCTGCCGCTCTATGGCTTTTTCCACCCATGCACAGAAGAGAGATTTATCAAGCACATTACCTAAAATTAGCAGCAGCAGCAGTTTAAGTTGCATGTAAAATTAATCTGATTGGATTTTAAGGAGAGGCTCATAATAAACAAGGCTCGGGGTGTTTACAAACCTCCCTGCAATATAATTATATTTTTCAGCATGAGTTGTGAGCTACAAGAGTGGCTGGTCCGGTAGCAGCTTTATTAGATTCAGCAAGTCCTAATGAATAGGAAGCAGATTGCAAAATATGGTATGTTTTATTGTTATTCATGGAGGTGAGTTCACAGCAGGGAGGTCACTGGCTTTACTGCTCAGGGTTCCTGGGGGAGAGGCGAATGCTCTGCCAAGACTCAGAAATGAGTCTCTGTTGCGGGAAGGGAGGCGAGGTGGGGCTGCTGGGAGCTGTCGTGCCATGGCTGGGTGTGCTGGAGGTGTGTGTTGGCCTTTGGGACTCGCTCTGCTGGGTGATGGCTGTGGTCCCAACCCACAGAGCGCCGCTGCATCCCATTGCACATCCTGTGAGCTTCCAGGACCTGAGCTGCACATGCCAAGGTCTGTGCTGGGATGGGATACGGATGACTTTTCTCATGGTTCTGGAAAGGGCTCCGGTGCAACCTCACCTGTTTGGCCTTTTAGGTCTCAAGTCCAATGTGAGCTGCAAGGATTTGCCCGCAGTCTGTTAGTGGCAACACCACGATAGGCACGACAAAATCAGGGATAAATTCTGTGCTGTGGCCCTGCACAGGTTCAGGTGTGCATGCAGACCTTGGAGCAATTCTCTGCAGTTGAATTTCCATCCTAATGTGCTAATTTTTGTGCACAGAAACATCAGAGGACAGTGTTGGCTGTTGCTTGCTGGCTTGCGTGCAGTCTGCAAGGAGATGCAGGTTCTTGTAATGAGAGATCCTGGAGGGGGCAGAGCCATGAGCAAGCGAATGTTCGTGTGTTCCTTACAACCTTCTGACAGTTGCTGGAGGAGTGGCAAAGATCCGTGTTAGAGGATTTACAGGTGCAACAAAAGCTGAAACCCACACACACACAGTTGTGCTTGCTGCATTTAATTTTTGTTTTAATGAGCTTTGATAATAATAAAGCCGTAGAAGATCACAGAGGTTTTATTCCTTGTGTGTTAAAATAAGAAGCAATTAAGGCTGTTAAAAGTTGCCATGGAGGCAGAATGAAAGTGGGTTTTGGAGATGAACTGTTTCGCAGTCTGGGAGCTGAGAATGCTGCCTCATTACTCACCTGTCAATGCTGGGGCAATGTGATGTCTGTTGCAGCAAAGCAGCACGTTCATGCATCTGTGATAGCCCAGGGCAGTTCATTGAGGTCTATTAAGGCCCCAGAGCAGGAGTAAGGGCTGTCCTTCCCTGTGCATCCCTTGGGTTGGGGCCGCTGGTGGGGACAGGTTGGGTTGTGCCAACCTCATGCCCTGCTCAGGGCTGGGGCTGCCACACAGCTCCTCACACCTTCACCCCGAAGCAGTGGGGATGAGCACAGAGCTGTAGCCCTTCTCTGTTCCCCCCGTGCTCCCCAGATGCTCTTCGGGGAATCGAATCAAGTGAAGTCTGCGTGAAAAATAATAGCAGCTATTCAGCGTGGAGCTTTCGAAGGACAAGTCCAGGTCTTTAAGCCGGTGAAAGGCTTTGAGTTGTGTTGATATGAGCCTGGGGTGCTGCTGGCTGGGCAGTCCCACCTGCATTTCAGATGGGATTTGTCAAAAATGGGGCTTGAGAGCTCGAGCTGCTCATCCTTGTCTCTTTACAGTCAGTGCAGAAGGCAGCCTCTCCAGAGGGCTATTTCTCTCATGCTGAGACAAGTGTTAACAACGGGTCAGAGGAATTGCCCTCTAGCAGCTCTTATTTCTCTCCATTAACTACAGAGAGAGGCACGCTAACTAGCTCAGTCTGACAAATTAAACTTCAAACCATCCAAATTCAGGTGAGGTGAATACCTTTCTGAGGGGATCCAGCATGTGCGTTGCTGGAAAAGCTCTCAGCTTCACGGAGTTGCTGCAGAAATCCACTCCTGAGCTCACCCAATCCCCTCCTTCAGGTGTGTTTTGCAGCTCGGGAGGGTCGGAGCCCATGGGGATAAGGCAGCATCCAGGGAGGTCCTGCGGCCGTTTGCTTTCCTTCCCTGAAGCTCCGTAGTGCTGCAGTCTGCTGGGCTCAGAATTGGTTTTCAGCAGCAGTGATGTCTGTAAGCAGGCCAGAATTACTGAAATTGCCAAAAATTGGCCCAAACAACCAGTGCTGCGAGGAAAAAAATGCATTAGAGGCCCTGGCTTTCAGACTCTGAAAGTCTCCTAGCACCGACCTCCCTCCACCCGATTAGTGCTCTGCAAAGCCACGTGCATCATTTACCACTGGGCTCCATCCACCGGTGCTGTTGGTGGCTACTGATGTGGCACTGAGTTCAGAAGAAGGGGCGCAGACCTCAGCCCACCCCCCCACTTCTCTGACGCTTTTGTGCTCCATCACTTTACTGGTTTCCCCCCAAAGTGCTGAAGCTCGAGTCAGGAGGTGGCAGGGGCTGGCACAAAGTGATGGGGATGTGATGCGTGGTCGGGAAGTGAGGGCTCCAGCCCAGTTGTTTTGCTGCTGTGGAATAAGGCATTGGGAGAAAATGATATCCTGCAGCTTGCTGGGAGGGTGCAAGAGGAGGAAGGTGTTACACAGTGCATTGTAACATCCCACCTAAGCGTGCCGAATCGTAGAGGGGAGAGAGAGAATTCCTCCTCGTGGAACCCCTGCGCTGTTTAATGCAGTTGGATCCCATCATCCCTGCGCTTTGGCACAAGAGTGGAGCATGTCAGCCTTCCCAGGGCCACGCAGAGCTTCAGCTCTTGTTCACTGCTGTGTCTTTGGGATCAGGGGATGGCAGGGGCAGCGCCGCTTGATTCCTGCCATGCCAACTGCAAATCTTTTCCCAGCATCTGGACACACATTCCCTCTGCACAGATCTGGATGTGGGCAGATTTTCATTGTTTTTTTTGCCTCCTCCTTATTTGCACGGCAGAAACATCCCACGGTTGCGGCTGCTGCCCTCCTGTCTGAAGATGGCACTGCAGCATCTCACAAAGCGGCGCCGCTCTCGCAGCTGGCAGCAGTGGCAGCAAGGAATAGGGAGCAGGTGAGGAGTGAGGGCTGTGCAATGCAGGGGAAGGCAGGAGGAGCAGGGGGATAAAGCTGGAGCATTAGGAACACAGCGAGGTGCTGCTTCATCCTCCTCCTGTCCCCTGGTGCTTTGCATGGATGGGATGCTGGTGCTCCTGATGCTCACGTGAATCCAAATCATCACTCTGACTTCTGTGCCTCTGGGTATGGGATGGGAGTAATTAGGATCTTATTGCTGTAGTATTAGTTTGTGGTAAGGTTGCTACAGAGTTTGGTGTTGTTAGCTGGGGATGGGTTGAATGCTTGTAATTGTGGTTGCTGCCATGAGGAAAAAAAGGTGAGGAATTCTTTGGACGAATGTGGAACCACTGGAGAAATATGAGGGCTCATCCCAACTGAGCCCACGAGGCAGGATTGTGCCTTCAGGCATGGGAGGTTCAAACCCAATGGTTCCAGCTCGAAGCTGGAAGGAGCCAGACTTTGCTCATGCCGGGAGTGCTGACTGAGTCCCAGGCTCTGCCAGAGTGCATAGAAAGCCTCATACAGTGTTCACTGTAGGCCTTGCATGTGGCAGAGGTGTCACAGCCAGCACTGTGTGTGCACTCTGACCTGGAGCGAGCTGCTGTAGCTGCTGATCCTCTTTGCTTTCTCCTTTCATCACACCCCCAGACCTTTCCCATCAGTTACCCTGAAGCAGCAGGTAATCTGTATGTACAGTAAATTGACTTTAGCTCTTGCCTTGAGCAGCCGAAAATGAAACAAGAAATAAAAGAGAGCAAACAGTGATTAAAAACAAGTTATAACCTCTGTTGCAGAAGGGGCAGGCTGTCATCAGAGCTGCTTCTGCTTGTGCCCTGCTTCTCCAGCGCAGGGTAAACAATTTTGTCCTCACTTCTGAATTGAAACACCTGAACTTCGTGGCCTCAGCACTGAAAAAAGTTGCGGGTTTGTTCTGGGGAGGAACGAGCAATTTTGGTCTGAGAGAGAACGTTTAAATGTCAGCCATCCTTGGGTGGGCGCCGCAGCAGTGGTGTGGTTCAGGAGGCCTGGGGACGTCTGGCTGGGCGATGCACTGTGATGGAGAGGGCTACAAGCCCAGTTCTCAGCTCCGTGCTCTGCCAGCATAGGGAAAATGCAGCATTTGAGTCTCTGGGACTGTTGTACTGTGAATACACGTGGCCTGGAAGAAAGAGGATTTGGACCAGGATCCCACAGCAGCCATAAAGCAAGAGGAATGTCTTTAACTCCAGGTCCTGATTCCTCTGATGTACCAACACCTCTGGGGGGATTCCACAGCTGTCACTGTAAACTCAGACAAATCAAAGGGTGTGGATGAAGGAAGGAGGGAAGGAGAGCTTTTTCTTGTTTTGCACAAAACAAAGAACACCGCGGGCTCTGGAGCTTTTAAAATGCTTTTCCGTGTGAGAATGTTCTTGTTTTGTGTATTTATTTTGCATAAGCAAGCAGAAGCGTTCACTTGCACTTGATCATTGAATCATAGAAACACAGAGTGGTTTGAGTTGGAAGGGACACTTCACAGCCATCTGGTCCATCTCTTCTGCATTGAACAGGGGCTCTTCTGCAGTTCCATCAGGTGCTCAGAGCCCCGTCCAGCCTGACCTGGGGTGTCTCCATGGATGGGGCACCCACCACCTCTCTGCAACCTGTGCCGATGCCACATCACTCCTATCATGAAAAACCCTTTCCTTATACCTAGTCTAAATCTCCCCTCTTTTGGTTTGAATGGATGGTAATGTGTTACTCAATACAAAATGAATCAGTCGGATTCAGGTGCTTTGTTCCCGGATACACTCTGTGCTTTTGCTATGGGAATTCTCATGGAAAAAAAAAAACACAGCTTTTCAGCCTGTTACCCCCATAGGGCTGGGGGGCATGGCAGGATGGGGCTCTGCAGGAGCCTGGATCCTTGCCTGATCCATCAGAGCCCTTCCCGGAGCTCAGGAACCTACCAGGAGGTTTCTCTGCAGCCGCTGCGTTCCCGCAAAAGGGGCCACTTTTGACAAATCGTCTTCTTCCAGCAATGATCTGTATTAGTTTCAAAAAATTAATTAAGAAAGTACCTAATCAATGATGCCTCAGTCCTCTGGGCCACCTGAGAGTGGCTGCGCCGTGCCTTCCCCAGCCTGGACTGCCTTCCCTTGGATTCCATGCAGTGGCCGAGGCATTCCCTGCCCGCACCCATTCGTCTTCGCTGCAGACAGGGAGAAAACATCCATCAGTGCACCCAGCTTGCAGTGATTGATGTCAGCAGGCATCGATCGTGTTTAACGGACAGAAGTGTCTCTCGCTGGCTTCCCTCCCCTCAGGTTTTCAAGTCATTTCTGCATTTTGCTCAGTCTCTTGCTCCTGTCTCCTTCCTATTAATGGCTCATCCCTCTGTCCCATCATCTCACTGGCCATAAAGCAGACACGTCGCTGGCGGACTGGAAAACATATCACTGGCTGGAGGGGGGAAATAAATACATCAGAAGGGTGCTGTGCCTCTGTGGAGCAAGGAGCCACCTCCTCTTACCCATGCCTTCCATAGGAACCTGGTGGTGTTGCCATGTGCTCTGCCTGTGCCTCTCTTGTGTTTCGTCAAATCACAGAGTCATTGAGGTTGGAAAGGACCTCTGGGGTCACCAAGTCAGACAACAACCCATCCCTCCATGCCCATAACCACATCCCTCAGTGCCACATCCTGGTGATCTTGAACACCTCCAGAGATGGTGACTCCACCACCCCCTGTGCAGCTGAGCCACTGCACTGCCACTGCTTCTGCAAATAAATGTTTCCTTATATCCAACCTGAACCTCCTCTGGAATGACTTAAGGTCATCACCTCTCATCCTATTGCTGTCGTTATCTGGGAGAGTTCCTCTCTCTCTCTCCCTGTCTCTGTCTTTACCCCAAACATCCAGAGCATAGAATCATAGAATTGCTCAGGTTGGAAAAGACCGTAGAGATCATAAAGTCCCAACTGCAACCAAACCATACCGCATGCAGGCTCTTTGTCTTCCCACTTCTCCCATCCAGTCTGTCTGAGCAGCAGTGTTCCAGCTGGGAAGTACCTGAGAAATTCAGCACTGACATCAGGGGCAGCAGTTTGATAGGGCAGCCAAAATAAAACTGCTTTTTTTGGGGGAAGAAACAATGTTCTGTGAAAGACAAACTGCTTGGGTGGCTGGAAGTAAGGTCAGATTGCTGTCAGGGACTCAACGTGTTCTGTTGATCACACACAGATCTGAGCCAGCAGAGCAGCAGCTTTCACCTGGAGTGCAACTTCCACCAGGACGGAGCTGCTGCTCCAAGTCTCTTTGGGTAGAAAAGCTTTGCCACTTTGCAGGTTCCAGGTGGGGTTTCAAGTCTGAGTCCGAGAAGTGGAAGCTCTTTGCTTCTGCTCTGAATGTGCTGCTGGAAACCAGGAAGGCAGAACCCACAGGGGAGATGAAGGGCTCGTTTCTGTGGGCTCACATGAGATGGAGCTTTAGGAGATGGAGACTTGAGAGAGCTGGCTTGAAAAGAGCCCCTTTTAGCCCTTCCCCCCTAAAAAAACCCATCAGAAACCCTCCTGAGCACAAATTCCAATGGGAGATGCAGAAGCTGTTTCTTGCAGGGTTTGCTGCTTTTGCTGTGGTTTAAATATCCTTAAATAAATTCACCTTGAAGGCGTTTTATTATGGAGAGGTTGTGACCGATGCAGTCTGGCAAAAGGAAGCAACCAGCTTGAGACATCTCCATCTGAAATGTAAAATGGCCATTAAGTACCTCTTCAACGTGGCAGAATGGGGCAGCAAGAAGGATGTGTGCCCTGACAGCTCCGACAGGAGATGGTTCCTGAGGTCAGTGAGCTGTGAAGGATTCATGTTTCCTCCCACTTAATTGCCCTGTGAACATACCAGGTGAACAGTGAGCTTTTGAAAGACCACCCACCCCCCAAATTAATAGAATCAGCACAATGTTTCCAGCTGGCATTCCACCCTTCCCTCTCAGTACAGCTCCATCAGCCTCTGGAAAGCAAGGAGTACGGGGAGCAGGAATGAGCATAGGGGCTGGGATTGGGGGGCTGGGGTCAGACACCTCAAGTCTGAGACCTTTGCTGTGCCCCTCTTCCTGCTCCTCTTCACCTGTTACTGCACAGTGCTACTGTGCCATGGCATCAGAAACATCTCAAGCTCCCCATGCTGTCTGTGTACTCGGTCTTGCAGCAGGAATTCCACGAGCTGCTGTTTCTGAGGCATGGAACGGAAAGGGAAAGGAAATTGCTGTTAAATTACCAGGAATTGCAACAGCACGAGTACAGCAGAGTGCATGTGAAAAACCCAGGCAGGATTTCAGGTGAATTCAGGAGTTATTTGCAAAGTCAATGGGCTTAATGTTTCCTAGGTTGAGTTGCTAAATAAAATTACAGAGAACTTAATGGATGCAGGCATGTAGAAGATATCCCCAGTGGAAGCATTGAGGATCATTTTCTCTCTTACAAGGCTGATTTCATTCATCTTTCTCTTAGCCAATTAACACAAAACTCCTCTATTAATATTAACCAATACCAGCCTGGAAGGTCCTGTATTTAGTAAGGGGCTGATCAGGAGAAAACAATACTGTTAATCATCTTTCAAAGGGCACCAGATGTTCACAGATACAGCAGCTGAGAGCCCGCACTTCTGGTTTGGTTTTTAAATCATCTCTTATAAGTTTAGGACCATTTGTAGCGTAATTGGAAGCGGTTAATTAAAGCACGCTTCCTGCACCAAAGGGTGATGTGCTTTGGATTTGGCCGCTGAGGGCTGAGTGGGCTCGTGCCCCATAGCTGACTTGCAGGGGTGCTCATGTCCTTGGGTACAGGACTGAAATCCAGTGCTCTGCAAAGTCCCCATTCAAATGCCAGAGCCAAGGATAAAAAAATCCGAGGCTCCAGCAACTTAACGTAATGTCTCTAATTGAAAAGCTTGTCAGCTGTCTGATTAAGCATGCAAGCATTGAGATTAGTAGCAATGCAATTATATTAATCCACATCTTAATACACGATGCAAAATGGGAGGACTTTGGGTGTTTTTAAAGGAATTGATTTCACTCCGAGAAGCCTTTTTTATGGTCTTGCAGAAAACTGACATGCCTTGTCCAAACCTAGCTCTGGCTGTCAGCTTTACTGATGCATTTTCAGCATTGACAATAGACTGTAATAATGTTCCAGCCTCAAAGTTTCCTTAAATTTGGGTCTTTGCTCCTCACCGTCCCTCCTTCCCGCAGCAAATTAAATCTTGTGTAACTTTAGGAGCCAGTTGCTCACAGGAGGCAGCGAGTGTTTTTCCACTCATCATTTGCTTAGCAATTAGGAGCGATAAATGAAGTCAGCGAAGTCGCGTCTTGTCTCCATACATCTCCCCTGACTCTGTAAACTGCTCGAATCAATTGTCTGTTAGCAAATTATTGGGACGTTTACCTGTGCAGCAGATGTAGCTGGGACGTAGCTGGAAGAGTCTTCAGCAGGTGCATCCCATCTCCTTCCGAAACATTCAGCCCCACCGTGCACTAAGATGCTCCAGCACATGAATGTGCTCCCTGCAAGCCTTGGGAATGCATTGCATGGCTGCAAGGTTTCAGAATGCAAATTGCAGCCTGTGTGACCCTCACCAGCACATATGGAGTGCTCCTAAGCCATGGGCTGCTCCTAATCCACATGGAACCTTCTGGTTGCACATCCAGACGCCTGAAATTCGGTGTCCTACTTAGCTGGGAATGCTTTCTTTCTCCACCGTTCCATCATTTTGTCCACTTTGTCTCTTGAATACATGGTTTGGCATAACAGGGATGCAGATTATTAGGTGCTCTAACATTGAGAGCGACATTCCTTCCGGGGTTTAGCTGTTGGTTGTCCTTTGCAACTCCTATGTGAGCCCTGCTGGTCCCAACCAGGCATGGCCTCAGCCCTGTGCTCTCACTCACTGCAGGAGCCAGCTTTGCTGAAGGGGAGAAGTGGGCTCCAGCCAGGAAACGTGGGCATGGCAAAGCTGCCCTCTGCCTTTTGGTTGCAGGTGATCGTTTTGTTGTACAGCGCTGTCCTGCCTGGCACAGCAGGATTTTGGTACAGGAGGAGAGCTCCTGTATCTTAACATAATACAAATGATAGCAATAACGCAATAATTACACCGAACTCCAGAAATGGTATGTAACACAGCAGGTGTGCAGATCCTGGCTGTATCCCTAGCGTTCATTAGTCATGCAATTAAACCTTTTTCTTCCTTCTCCGAGGCTGCACAAGGTTAATTTTAAAATAGCCAGCGAGGTGATGGAAAATGAGTACACAAGTTAGTCCTGAAGCGAAGCACCCAGCTGTTCCCCTCATCCCATGCTGTAAATGAGCCTGCTTGTTCCCGAAGAAATGCCACCAGTACAACTTTAACTTTTCAAGTTGCAAATGTCAGTGCTGTAACAACCATATTTAACGTGGGGAGATGTTGAACAGTGGGTGACTGCATGTTCGGCTCGAAAAGAAACCCTTCACCGCTATTAGCAATTCCACCATGCCATGGGAAAAGAAAAAGAAGAGGATCAAATAGTCATTATCTGAATTGGCCAGCAAACGCAGGGCTAGGGACTGGGCAGGTTTTAGTAGGTCAGCTATCTATTTAAAGTAATTTGAATTATCTAAGGATAATTGAAATCCAGTGCTCATCCATTGCTTTCACTTTCAGGTCTTAAACGATTACATCCATAGCGCTACCTCGCATTTATTTGGTGACCTGTGAGACCTCCAGCTTTCCCATCTGTAATAGGTCACGGTATTATTTTCCATCAGATTATAACGTACGTAGTCGCAGGTTCTTCAAAGGCAATTGGCTTGGCTGAGTGACAGCTGGAAGGAGAGCTATCACCGTAGTCTTATCTGGGGCTATTTATGTTCAGCTCCGCAACGTAACACCCGCTCTTTTGTTGCTGTCGCTCTGCTCACCAAGAAAATATTAACAGTCCTGTTCTTAATGGGAGCTCTCCTCTTTCCCAATGGGATCCGCCAACACCAGTGGCTTTCTGAAGAAACGCCCCGTGTGCCAACGTGTGGGTTTTTGGTCACCCTGAATGCAGGTCGCCAAGAGGTCCCCGTGGATTTCACCAGAAGACCTTTTTCTAATGGGAGACCTGAAAGCAGCCAGCATTCGGTGTAACTCACAACAACTTACGCAACAAACCCCATTCAGCTTTTACTGCCGCCTCCTATAAGTGAGCAATTAAGGAAAAGAGAGAAGAGCGAATCGCACCGCGGGCCTCTGCAGCTGCACGTTGACACATCTCCTTGCAAAGCTTACTGCGAGGTAAATCACGGAGCGTTTTCCTTTGGTCCCATGAACAGCATTCATGGCCACCTGCATCCGTGGTGCTGAGCAGAAGGTTCTCTTTGCGTTGCTCGGCTCTGTGATGTTTGTGCAGGGCGCACGCTCAGGGTGTCTCTTTGGGGCTGGTGGGTCTTTGCAGAGCCTTAAGTGAGGAAGATGAAAAGTCTTCAGATGAAGGTGGAAAATCTCTGCTACCGCTCTAGCAAGGGTTGGGGGCTGCAGCAGGGAGCCTGTAGCTGTGCTCACACCAAGCTGAAGTGCAGAGATACCAAACCTGGGCGTGCATTAGTGGAGAAAACCCTCGCAGGACCGTGGCAGGGCTGAGAGATGCTCATAGAGGGAAAGGAAGGCAGTTTTAAGAATGAGCCGAGGGATTTATTTCCCTTTTCTTTGTTTTATTAAAAGAGCTTGTGCTGCTACCAAGGGAATCCATCACGGGGGCCATCGCTCTGCATGGCAGAGTCACAGCAGCACAGCGGGGGGAGGAGGAAGGAAGTGCCCACGTGCTCATACTGTGCACTGCTGCTCCACGGGGGGCTGTCGTGGGGCTGTGGCTCTCCTGCTGTGGTGCTTTACAGTTTTCTTTCTTTGTGGAAGGGGAAATAATTCATTTTATCTGTGTGAATTTACATTGATGGAGATATTGTTTGGGCAAGATCTGTTCCTGACTCTTGTAATTCCGCAGGGCATGGCAGCACCTTGCTGAGCACTGAGACAATAAAACGTTTCTTCTGTTAGCTACTGAGCTTTGGCATCATAGACTCACTGACTCATTAGGGTTGGAAAAGACCTCTAAGATCACCAAGTCCAGTTGTCATCCCATCCCCACCGTGACCACTCACCACATCCCTAAGAAAGCTTACAGTGGTCAATGTGTGACACACTTTTTCTTCAGGTGATCAGTAGAATCAGAGGACTTTTTCCTTAGCAGAAGGTGCAAACTGTTCTTAATTTGTCTTGCGTTTTGGGTCAGAGGTTGCATACATCTATCTCCTGCATCCATGCTCAGTGCTGCCCAGCTCTGTCAGAGCCTGACTCAAGGGTCCCATCCCTGCCCTGCATGGGATCAGCCCCAAGCCAGCATGCTGGGTTTATTGCTGCTGCTGGCTGGGCTGACAGCCCCGCTCCCCTGGCTGACCTCACTGCAGCCCTATCAGGGGCCGTCTGAGCTCCGTCATCTCTGAACACTTACCAGGTCCTGCAGGAGCACTTTGTGCAGGAGTAAAATTCTGGGGTCATTAAGTTTCCCATTAGATCTCAAGGAGACAGGCTATCATTGGGGCAAATGAGACGTAGCTCATGATTTCTTTCTTTCTTTCCTTCTTTTTTTTTTTTTTAACGTAAGATTTATTAAGGGCTTCAGAGCTCCCGACAAGAAGATTTTCTCTTCCCACTACTGCAGGACAAGGTTGATCCTCGTGGGGTTTCAGGCTGTTGTGTTGGTTGTTCGGGGTTTTGTGATTCCTTTCATCCATGGCAACCTTGCTGCATCATCCAGGAGTACGAAGTTTGGGTGATCTGTCCAACAAAATGTCTCCATCTCTCTCTGCTCTCGCACGTTTTTCAGCCTCCTTCCATCCCCTTTCCCTCCAAGCCCTGCTGCATTTTCTGCTCTTGCACGGAGCACAAAATAACACGGGAGGGTTTTCATATCGATCTGAGCTGATAAAAAGAAAAGGACTCGAGGGGGTTTGGCGCTGCTGTTTGCATGGCATTCGCCTTTCATCAGCTTCTCTGTGAGGATGTTTCCTCAGGATGGGATGGGATGGGATGGGCTGTGCTGAGGTGTTTCTGTGCCCCGCGGTGGGCTGTGCTGTGCCCAGCAATGCCCAGCTCTTGGCAGGCAGCGCCGCAGCGACCCGCTGAATTGCAGAGGCAATTATTTTGATGTGTAAATGAAACGATGGGAGGAGGAAGGTATCCGTTTTGAAATGCAATCGAGGCCAAAGATAAAAAAGGCATTTCTCATCTGCTCTGCAGTAATTGTTTTTTAAACGATGCCCCTGGCATGGGATACCTGGCTGTTCCTTTAGCTGACTGCAGGGAAAGCTGCTCGTGCCATTACTCCAAGGCTGGGAAGGATGGTCATGTAATTTGCTCCTGCAATGGCAAAAAAAAAAAAAAAAAATGGTGGTAAAATCTCTATTGAGCGCACTTAATGGCTCGACAGATTATTAATGAGATATGGAGCTTCTCAAATCTAATTCCCTGTGTTTAAATCCCAGCCCTGTCAGCAGCTGGAAAAGGAAAAGGAGTTTGTGTTCTCAGCCCAGCTCTGGAAGATGGGATGATGCACAGCAGTTGGCACCAACTGGAGCTTGGGTTGGCTCTGCACTCTGATACCCTGGGGACACAGATGCCCACACCCAGCATCTGACCTTCCCCTCCTTCCTGTATTCTCCTCTCATCCTGCCTTGTGCTCATCTCAGCTTCTGCTCCCACCTCTCAGCATCTCTAATGCTGCCTGGAAATCGTGGCAAGGTGCATTTGCTCCTTTTATGTGAGAATAATGTGGGGTAGCAGGGTTTGAGATGCTTTGAGACGCATTTCCCAGCAGTGACTCCATCTTAGCATAAAAACCAATTAGGATAATAAATAAAGTTCAATACTGTACGTGGAGTTTCTTTTGTCAGTGGCACTTAATCACTCAGTCTGGGCTGCGGCCAGTCTGCAGATCCCATCTGGAGGGCTGGAAGGAGAGCAGGATGATGTCCACACACTGCGTGGTTCAGCCCCATCTCGGCTGTGCCTTCCCACCCTGTGGTCCATGCTGTGGTCAGGGCTTGTCCCAGCAGCTTTGCCTTTGCAGTGCTAAAAGCAATGAAGACAGACCTTGGTGCACAGCCTGAGCCCTGCCTGCTGCTCTCTGCCATGTCCATACCTGGGGAGAGGCTTTGGACCGACCGCAGTCACCCAGGGCAGGCAGGAGCATGGCAGGCACCCAGCATCCCTTATCCTGTGCTGGAGGATCCTACAAATCGTAACCATTATCCATCAAATAAACAAAGAAAATCTCTTCTCAAAGTTACCACACCATCTTTAGGAGTGGGCAGCCCAGCTACTCAAAGCTCTCAGCCTGTGTATTAACGCCAGTGAATGCTCAGTCTCTTCTTTCTCCATTAATCTGCTTTAATCCACCGAGGGTTTGTAGTATTTCCAAATGGATAGTATTTCCAATTTGGTGGTCATTCAATAATTTCTTCATTTTCTGGGGAGGCTGAAGCTTCAGTCCCACTGGCAGTGCAAGCTGTGGCGGTGGCTCACTGAGCCGAATTCAGATTATCGTAGCAATGGCTCGGTCAAGGGAAACACCTCGCTGGCACAGGCATATAAATGCCATTCAGCTTGCAGAAGTTAAGCCCAGGTTCTAGGAAGTCACAGGATTTGTTTCAAAACGACGATCCTCAAAAACATTTGCGGGCTCTTTTTTTGCTTGACCCGTATTTCCTGATGCTGAATGCAGCAAGCACTTCATCCTACTTAGCTGCAGCCTTCCAGAAGTGAAGTACACTGCCTGAGCCCTTTATAGGCTGGAGAAAGAATCAAGCACAGCCTGATCTACCGCCCTCAGGAGTGTGTCCTGTATAGAGGGAAATGAAAGCGGATAGGATGGGAGTCCTGCTGACCGTGTTAGACTTGATGCTTAAATTTGAAATGAAACCTATGCTGACTTTATATATATATATATATATAAGTTTAGTTCAACTACATCTGATGCCGGGGAGAAATTTCCCTTGGAGCTGTTAGACAATGTTAGCAGCATTGTTAGACATGTTCTTTCAGAGTAGGCTGTCTATTTATACATGGGGCTGCAGCAGTATGAGAGAATACAATTCAACAGCCAAAGGTCTGCTCTGGTATTTCTCACTTCCAGCTCAATTCTCTTGCAGCTGATTCCAGATTCCTGTGCTTTTTAGGACTGTGTTGTTCAAAGACAGCTGCAAAAGTCAAAAGGGACCTTGGAGTGGTTAGGACATTCGGATAAGTGGCTTACTTTTCATTCTTGCCTCAATCCAGATCTGTTGGATTTACCTGCAAAGAAAAATACAGCTCTTCTGTCCTTGCATCTTTCCCCTGTGGGTTTTGCTGCAGGTCTGGAGAGCACCAGGAAACCCACCCAGCTGTAATAGCGATGCCTTTGGGAAGTGCAAGGGGTCAGTGCTGGCTGTGGACCAGGTGCAGGCGGAGCACAGGTTCTGTGGGTTTGCAAGCCACTTGGATTCAAGAGTGAGATCCAAGATAGCATGCAGCTATCCAGCCATGGAGGGTGGAGCAAGGTCCAGTCTGTACCGTAACAGTGTCTTCAAGGAAAGAAAAATAGCATCCATGGAAGAGAAGATTTCCTTTCCGTTGGGATGGAAGGGGAATAGTTTTCCTTGCCATTGTCCCATGCATCCAGGAAGGGACTGAGTTGTCTGTGCCTCTTCTTCTCCTGCGTTATGTCCTCTCTGGGCTGACACGCAGAGAGGTGGCACAGCAGTTTCATCCGTTGGGTACTTGTATTGCAGTGAGGGAGAGAGATGGCATCTATCAGCCAAGAGCTGCTTATCCCTGCTCGGCTGGATGACCCAGGCTTTCCAGCTTGTGCATGGCAGAAGGGCTTTCCTACAAGCCCATCTATGTGGGGCATGTGACAGCTCTGGCTGGAAGTGCAGATCCGTGGCCACAATGCAGGTTTGGTTACTTCTATGCCCTCCTCCCTCCTGGAGGTGTGCTGGGCTGGGGGGTCCCAGGGAAGGTCTGAACTTCTTATGCCTAGAGGAACCCCGCAGCGCTGTGCTTATTATGCTGGGAGTGATTAATGCTGGAAAAGCCAACTGACACCCAGAGGAGGTCTACAGGGAACCTTTTCTGTAATGAAAAACAATGCCTGTGAGACCACCTGTGGGTTATGCTGCAAAAAAAACCAAGTGCTATTTGCACGGCCGGATCAAGATGGCAAAGGGAAAATACAGGCAGCATGGATGGTCAGTGGGGTGGTTTTGCTGCTGTTCCATTCTACAGTGCCATCATCTGCACCTGCTTTCACCGTTCGCTCCTTTGGGTGCATTCAGGCACAGGGATGGCGTGGGGCAATTCGGGAGGGCTTGGAAAGAAGGGAGGTGATGCCGGTTCTTAAGCATCGGGTGGTCCTGTTGGCACTTCCAGCACGCTTCTGCATGCTGTGGAATGCCGGGTCTGGTCCTCACCATCTGGACCATTAATCAGAGCTTCATTAGAAACCCAGATTTGTTGAAAATTAGAACATGTAATTAGAAAACGCGCCTGCTAATTGAGTCCCTTTGATGCGGGCTGCAAGATGTGACGCCGATCCCACACAGAAAGGGTTTTTTCGTGCCTTTTATTTATACACATTTCCCCCACTTATTGTTATTTGCAGCTAGAACTCTTTGCTGATCAGAAACATTCAGGAACTCATCCCGCAGAGAGGAGTGTCGCTTTGGCTATTTATAAACCCCACGCCAGCACAAAGCGCCATTCAGCAAATTCCTTTTTTTAGGTTGCTCCCT
>PPHD01013426.1:0-17337 GCA_002909625.1 Bambusicola thoracicus | reverse complement strand
GGAAATGGCCTCAAGTTGTGCCAGGGCAGGTTTAGGTTGGACGTTAGGAAACACTTCTTTACAGAAAGGGTGGTTAAGCACTGGAATAGACTCCCCAGGGAGGTGATTGAGTCACCATCCCTGGATCTGTTTCAGTAAAAACTCTTAGTCCAAGCTGCAATTTTCAAATCCTACCATAAGGGAAATATAAAAAGAGGTCCTCTGAAAGTGCAGTTTAGGAATGAGATTAGTTTGCCAGTTGGAACTTACCAGCTTTACCACCATTGATGCTAATTAACCTTTCACATTATTCTAGTTGAGTTTATTCCTTTATTCCAGCATGTGAGGGACTCCACCAATACTCCACAATAGATGAGAAGATGAATAGGTTTTTCAAGGACTATCACACATTTGTATATCTCCCATGGAAAAGTTATAAAACAAAGTGATAAGAGAGGATTTTTTTTTTTTTAAATACATTTAGCCATCTAATGTCTTCCCAGTGCCCCTTTTTCATGTCTGTGTGACACAGTGTTCTGTTCCGGCTTCCCAGTAGTGTTGCATTTCTAGTTGTAAGAGTGGTAATCTCAATTTGGCAGGGCAGAAGATCGATGCGCAGTCATTTTATATTTTTTTCCCACTCCAAAATGAGTAACTTTCTGTCCTTTGACAAGGTTTTATGGAGTGGTAAGATGCCTGTCTCCATTTGTATTGTAACTCTGGCCATTGCTGAAATCCTTCTTTCAGTTACATGCTTTTCCTATGATCGTTATCTTCTTCCTTTGCAATTTCTGTGCCTTGAACATTCATACAGATGAATGCAGTAGCCCTTGCTACTTAAACTCCATTTAATGAGGGTTTTGTCATTAGACATGCTTACGATTTTTCCATGAATTTCCAGTGTTGTTTGTGCTTTCCATGGAGATGCTCAGAGCAGTAAGCACGGTGGCAATGCTGTTTATTTTTCTAAAGAGTTGAATCTTTCAGGAACTGTATAACGTTTAAACACAGTTTTCTCTCTGTTGTGATTTTTATTACAGAATTCCTCTTTGTTCTTTGAGTTTCAATTGACTCCATTGCTTTTCAAATCCCTCCAGCTTTCCCTCAATTTTATTTACCTTGGTCTCAAAGGAGGCTGTGGAAGCTTGAAGGTTATCGATTTCTAAATGAAGAGATTGAAGAAGTTCTTTCACTGAGGTGTCTTGTAAAGCATTTGAAGGTGGAGAGGCTGTGCTGGGCATGGGAGATGGTATCTGCAGGGTGGACTCACCTCACCCATCATGCAATGGGTTTTATTTTATCTGTGTGCTTCTGTCAGGCACCTCTGGCACATTTTTGTTTGGTTGTCTGTCTCAAACAATGTCATAACACTTAGGAGACAGTTATCTTCAGGGTTTCAAAGAAAATGGTGGGTTTATAGGCTTGTGAGTGCAAAACAGGAGCTGTGACCTCTGCAGCAAACCTGTCAGATGGTGCGTCATTGGAGTACTTCATAAAGTCACCCTCATCTACAAGTGCTGTGTGTTAAGGCGACTTGACTCAGCCTCCTTTGTCTGTCCAGTGCCTTAATGAGACACTGGGCAAACAGCAATCTCAACTCCTCAACCCTTTTAGAACCAGAGTGGGAAGAGGAAAGGCATTACAGTATAACATTTGGGGGTATAGCAAGAGGAAAATAAATGACTTTGCTAACAAAGACTAGCAGTAAATAATCTTGAAGCAGGGAAGGTTGCTCCTTTTTGCCAAATTGAAAAATTGTGCTAGAAACATAGCCCATCCATTTAAGAGCAAGCTGCTATTTTATTCCCTTTTCTTTGTTTTATTAGTCAGAATTGAGGTTTGGATCAGAATTTTCTGGGTCATGAGCAACCAGATGACTACTTCCTCTGTCTCTTACATTATCTTCAGAGCATTTCATCATTAATGAAAACTCGCTGTTCTAATAAAACTGTTAAGCCTACCACCTTCTTAAGGAGTCAGATCTGGTGGCTCAGTAAGTCATATATGCCCAGCATCCCTCTGACTAACTTCATTTCTGCCATGTTGCTTGAAGATTTAGTCCCCATTGGAGACTGCAGGCTGTAATCATCAATAAGCTTTCTAATAGTATTTGTAGACATAGAGAAATGTGTTTGATGAGGCTAGGATGGGCTGAAAGGGAATGAAACAGATGGCAGTGGTAAGAAACCTTTTCCAAAACAGTGAAATTGAACTGGTGGGCAAACTTTTAGCCTATATGTTGTATTATTTAGCTTAATTTTTATTTTCCAAGGAAGAACATTAATATTTCAAAGCCTGATATGCACAGTACTTTCTCCTTCAGAGCAGCAGTTTTCATAACAAGCAGGGAGTGAAAGAATAAATTAAATACCCTCTTCAATTAGTAATTGCCTCTGACAGATGGAACGAGGAGTTTCTAGGAAAATATCCAAACAAAAGTCCTGAAAACCACTGATGCTGGGAATGCTTGCAGTTGGGAGCAAATATTATGATATAGGATGATTATTTACTTTGGATATACTGGTAATAAACAAAAATAAGATTAGTGAAGTCATTTTTTCACTAAAAAGCACTAAATGTTCTCAAGGGGGTGACAAAATCCATCACATTTTAGATTCAACTTTGATACTTCAGAAGACAATACTGATTGCTTTGCCATTAATACATAAATAGTAACATTTTTATTTTTTCATCCAATAGTGAAATTATGCTTTAGTTTTGAAGTAATGTTCTTTAAACTTTCCTAAGAAATGCTAAATCTGCAGCAGAGTCTTCTTGTAATTATTGCTTAAAATTGCTTATAGTCTCTATAATGTCTTAAATAATTTAAATAATTATGCTAGTCTGAAAAGTATAAACAAAATTAGGTATTGTCTTCCAAGGTTCTTCGATTTTGCAAGGTTTTTTTTTTTTTTTTTTGGCAACTGAAGACAGTTAAAAGTCTCTTCCACCTGGCACAACTTGTAAATAGCTCCACAGAGTTCAATGTGCAGCATTTACCTCTCCATGTATCATATTACCAAACCTTAGATGAAGTGATTATTTGAGAATTAAATGCTACATCGATGGTTTATGATAACACACGGGCTGCTCTGAAAGTAATGCAACTTTTCCTTAACTCTGCTCTTGCCCTTATAGTTATAAAACTGTTTATTGGAGAGTTGTTCCCAAGCAGTGCCTCCTATTTTATTATGTTGGCCCGCAATGACAGAGGAAGATGTTGGTGGGATGGCAGTAGAGTCTGAAACTTACCACCAGTATCCCATTACGTGTTGTTCCCTTGTGATCGATGGCAGCAGAGGGGTGCTCTGGCAAAGTGACATATGACACTGAAGTGCATTATGGACACCAAAGAGTGGATGTGTGCACAGTGAGATGTTTTTGTGTTTCAGTGGTGGTGACAGTGACAGCAGGTCATCTCTGCTGGTGCTGGCTTTTACAAGTGCAGCACGCAGGCTCTTGTTCATCGCTGTCAAAAACACAAAGCTTCTGGTGCTGACTGTGCTGAAAAATAGTGTTTTTAGCTGAGAATTTGCTTTATCAAGTAGTGTTAATTGAGCTCTTTGCAACTGTTATCATTTCCATGGGGATAAATAGGAGGCATTACTTTCGGAGCACCATCCATTCATGAGACAGAAAACATTCTCAGATATTGAAATTAAATATATTGTTTATTTGCTGAGTAGCAGTGAAAGTTCTAAAAATGCAGCAGATAAGGATGTTTTTACTCAAGTAACTGATTCAAACCATATTTGCAGTGCTCTAAGCCAGAATTTTCAAAGCAGCACCAGCAAGTTAGTTGCCAGACTCACTGTATTTCAGTAATCTAGAGAACTGAATTTAAATATATTCTAAGAGAAAGAAAATTCAGTAGATCTGAAGGGAATTGGTCTGACAGTTTCTGAACTTTCTTTTAACAAGGAAGGAGAGATTTATTAACACATGTTCTTTTTTTGTGCATCTTAATCTTATTTCCCAATTTAGCAATACAAGGAAGAGGTCCTGAGTTACTTTTAAACGTCTTCTCATTTTTTTTTTTTTTTAGACCTTGAAGTATAAATTGGCCTTGTAATACGTTATAATGTTAACACATATGACAGTGAGATTTCTGAGCGTAATATGTAATTCTGAAAAGCACCATTTTCTGATTCAATTTATTCATACAGTCATAGTAGCAGCCGTATCTTTCTTGTCTGTCTGTCTGAGAAGGTAGCCTATCTATTTAACAGGACTGGGGTATCTGGAGTTTGGAAATCACTATTTTGCCAATAGTTGCTAGTTTTCTACACCTCTTCCGATAGCTGGCAGTTGTATACTCATTTACTTTTTTATTTCCACCTTCTCCATTTCTGTTCGAGAGAATGTGACACACAACACTAGTTAGGGACTAGATTATGCATGGAATCACAGAATCATTTAGATGGAAAAAATCCTCAAGATCGTTAAATCTATCCACCAACATGAACTACAGAGACTGATTACATCCTTTGGTACCACATCCACACATCTCTTAAATATCAGATGGAATGGGGACTCTACCATTGCCCCGGACAGCCCATTCCAATACTTGCTGAATGTTGTTGGGTCTTTGGACAAGACTGAAATATAAGGAATGATAACTTAATTATGTTTTGATGGCTGACAGCCTTTTTGGTTTTGATTTGACTTGTTCTGTTTTCCTCTTTTTGTAGTGTGTTTTTATACTTGGTCTTACCCACTTCTTTTGAAAAATGGGCTTTAGTGTTTGATTATGGTCTTCTGAGGTCCTGAATTCAATAGGATTCCTCTAGGCAATTAAAAGAGCATTTTCTCATTTGAAAAATGAAAAAAGAAACAAAAAGAAACCCAACCAAAACTTACCTGGCATTTGTTTCAAAGAAGTCCTCTACCTATTAAAATTAATGTGTGTGTAACTGTATGTATAAATATATACATTTAAGTAGAGTAGATATTTTCTGCCTACCAGTTCTTTCTTTCTCTTTATGAAGCCAGTTTTGGCCTAATCTTCTGTACCACGTAAATACAATATGTCAGATTGTACTGTCTGTATTGCTTTGCTGGATAGACTGGACCTTAAACGTTCCATGGATTTTTGTTGTGCCTGAACAGAAGCCAGGATGTTATTGCATCACTTCGTTTTATATCAAATTATGTTGTCACATAATGATATAATTGCCAAACACAAGCAGATGCAATGGTTATAGTACAATAAAATGTCACAACTGAGAACACTTTGTGTTTTCATTTAGAAGTTTGGTTTTCCACATTAAAGTTTCTAACGTAGTTGGAACGTGAATTTCAAGATGGTCTATATTTGTTTTCTACTGATGTGTCTGTATTAAGGTTTCAGAATTAAGAAAAAAATTGAAAATATCAGTACCCAAACTGTAGAAAGTGCAGAGGTTATATTGAAGTCTGCACTGTTAGCAATCACTTTAACAGTGTAAGTGGTTTCATTGAGGGCCAGTTTAGGGCTGGGGAAGGAATCCTTCAGTGGGGAAGGAATGCTG
This sequence comes from Bambusicola thoracicus, assembly GCA_002909625.1. NCBI lineage: Eukaryota > Metazoa > Chordata > Aves > Galliformes > Phasianidae > Bambusicola > Bambusicola thoracicus. Next base: position 11,848 of record PPHD01013426.1, on the reverse strand, counting down.
TTCGAAGCCACATTCAGGCATATTTTGTGGAAAGCAAATCACACGCTGAATTATAAGCTGCATTTCCATTAGTCAAGTTGATCTTTATTGACAAAGAAATATGTGGTGTATTATGACAAATTAACCTATGTGAAATGCAAAACTATGATGATAATTTCTCTCTCTCTCTGTCTCTCTCTCTTTTTTTTTTTTTTTTTAAGTCTGTGGAAATAAATTACAAATGCAAATGCATAAGAATAGAATTTTCCAAATTCCCTTATACAGTTATTATGTAAGTATTAAGACTTTAACTATTATTTCCTTTTAATTTGTTTTCTAATTGTTTATATTCCTTTAATTTATTCTACTGTAGGTGAAAAAAAGCCATTGAATTTACAGATATTTTAATAGATATGATATCTTCCAAAAAATTCCTTCCCCTCCCCCTCCCCCCCCCATCCTGGCTGCATTCATTACAGGCAAATCAATGAGAATTGATAAACTCATGATGGGAAAAAAAGAATATATTTGTATTCATTACAGAGGATCGGAGATAATAATAAAATGAAATGTTGTTATAGTGAGATATAAACCCAACCTAAGGAATTGTTCAATATGTGAATAGCTAGATACATTTCATTACTGTGATATGGAGCAGCTTGATAGCGGAAGCCAATAATTTAAAAAGTCTTGAGCACAGGGTTATGCTGACTATACAGTTCAATACGTTAATTGACAATAAATCCTGCTTGCCTATAAAAAGCACTTCACTAGTCATTTTCAAGATGGTCATGATTTTTTATGATGCGGAACTTTTAATTTACAGGGATGATAAAAATAGATTTACTTTCAGCCACTTGTATTTGATTTAATTACCTAATCAACTATAAATCATCTACTATTGAAAAAGTAATTTAACAGAGATGATATTTTGTCGTCATTTTTTCCTTAAGTAGAATAGAGCCTTTTGTAAATGAAGCTGAATGTTTTAGTGGAATTAGAAAATTTGACCTGTTTTGGAAAAGTGTTGGAAATTCAGAGTCAATATTTTGGTTTTCCTGAGCAAAGGCCTTGATTTTTGAAAAGAGTTCTTGTGATTAAATCTTAAAAATTAAATCTCCTGTTAAGAAAGCACACAGGAAGAACTGTATGGCTAGGACAGGCCATGGCCGATAGTGATCTGCAACAGGCCTTGCATGGAGGAACTTCTCTGTGTGCAGGATAATGGCATCCCATTTAGTCTGGTGACAGTATGCACAAGACATGGCCATGGAGAAGGAAATGCCCAAGCCATATCCATGCAGGGAAGAGAGAAAGCAGTCTGATTCCAAGTCAGAGTGGCTAGAGAGAGGATTGTGAGTCTATGCTGTAATTTTCAGTCCCTAGATGAAAGCAAGATAAGTTTTTCTTTATTTTAATGGATATTTGACAAAAAAACTGACATAATGCATAAAAAAATTGCTAAACAAAGAGAAGAAAAAGTGGAGATTAAAAAAAAAAAAACAACAAAAACAACACAATAATACTTTGAAGGATGAAGGATGAGGTTTTATAAGAAATTCATCCTGTAACATGCATGCTTCCAAGGTCTAGCTTGAAAAAATATTCTGAATTTCATAAATTCTGCTAACAAGAGTGAGTATGACATCCTCCAAACCGTATTTTTATGAGGCTGATAGTACTCTGATAAAAAAAATCGTCCAGATAAAGAGCTTTTGGAATACATTCTGAGAGGAATTTTAGTACGATGGATTAAAGGTGTTGAAAAGAGACTCCAGGATTACATAATAAGAATAGATTGGAAAATTTTGGTTGTTTGATATTCTTGTTAGACATAATTTTAAAAACAGATAAAAACCCAAGCTCACCCAACAAAAGAAGTTCACCAAACACACTTCCTGTTGCTTCGATAGAAGGAAAATTAAAAGGGAAATGAAATGAATATGGCATTTTTACAAAGGAAAAAAAGGGGTCTAGATAACAACAACAAAAAAATAGTGCGTTAGTGTCAGATTATGAAAATAATAAAAGCTAAGAAAGTAGACAAAGTAAAGATAGGAATAGTCGTGCCATTAACATTATGAATGAAGGAAAATCAATGCTGGAAAATATCTCCTTGAGAATTCAGGTCACTTTATGAGTTGGGAAGAAAGCCAACTTCTGTGATAAGGGGTAAGGAATCATGTGAATTGATGAAAACTGGACGGGAATGTGGAGATTTGAAACTAAATTACTTTGATAATTCTAAGGCTTTATTAAATTTAAGGAAATAAGCATAATTTAAAGTATGTGTTAACAAAAAAGTGCATTTTTCTTAGCTTTTTAACAAGAAGTTTTATAAAACCTTTAGAAAATGGATATAATTTATATCCTTCAACTCTTCCCAGGGAACACTTAGAAACTTTACATTTTAGTCTCCACAATCAAAGGTTTTTGTTCTGGGAAGTCTGTCATGTAATTTACAGCCAACATGAAATTAAATCTGCCTTTGTAAAATTCCTGAGAATTCCTTTAGACAAATGAAAGTTGCCACACTGAGTTAGATGGGTATCCCTGTATCAGGTTAGGCTGGGTTGAGGTACTTGGAAACCAGTATGAGAAACGTTAAATAAGATACTTAGGATATGGTTTACCTACACAAAGAACGTTGTTTCCCCGTTCGTAGTGAGTGGTTGGCTTTAGAGACATGGAAGTTACATTCTCTCTGACTGTTTAGGGCTTTTTTTAAACCCCATGATAGCTGACTGTTAGAATGCATGGGGTTTTAGCACAATTATTTGTTCATATGTGGCTGCTATTAGGGATAGGTTCTTGAATTACCAATCATGTTTCAGCTGTTATTGACTGTCTTGGTTCTGGCTGGTTCTGAATTTTCTGAGAATAGATTTATGTTTTAACTGTTTATGTTGGCTGGCTGGGTTTTTCTTCTTGATGTAAAATTTTTGCACTGCAAGATGTTAATGGGAAGGTGAAAACATGAAGAATCTAAACTGTTTTTTTCTTTGTTCTCTTACTGTTGTGTATGCAGTTGTGCAACTAGTATGCTTGTAGTTGTTTTATCCTACTGGGATTTAGGAATAATTCTAGTACTGGTTTGCTCCATGGATACTCAAGATTATGAGCTGGCCTTGCATGAAGCTGTGAATGCCCCCTCCCTGGAAACATTCAAAACCAGGCTGGATGGGGCTTTGAGCAACCTGGTCTAAAGGGAGGTGTCCTTGCCTACAGTGAGGGGAGTTGGAACTAGGTGATCTTAAAGGTCCCTTCCAAGCCAAACCATTCAATGATCCTATAACCAGTCATTAAGTTTCTGAGTAGTTTGCAAAGACTTTTTTTTTAATTGGTGATTCAACTGCCTTTTGGCCAAGAACGTCGCTTATGTAAGTCAAGTACAAATGACACGTCTAAGTCTATTTAAAGATAATAGAGTCTACTCTAAAATTTACTGGCAGAAACCAAGAGCCAGTGCCACCTGCTTTGCTAGTTCAGGCAGTTATCTGTATTAATTTGCCCAGTTTACCTTTTAGTTCCCTGTGAGATCTTGTCCAAGTATAGATCTCTCCCAAGTAGGTTATCTTATGCAAATTGCATTTCTTAATATACAGTAACTTCTGTATTAACTAACAGACAGTTCCTGAAAGGTAAAGGGCTCAGAAGTGTAGTCTGTGAGAAGAAGTAGAAATGAAATTGCAGTGAGAGAAGTGAACAAATTTGTGATGTTCATATTAGACTGAGCATGAGAGAGCTTAAGACAAACTCTCACAGGTCCATTTTAACCAACAACCTTTTGAATTTTTGTACATGAACATTTCTGTAAGATTTAACCCATCTCCTTTTTCCTGACCTCACATGCAAGGCAGGTTCTTGCCCTTCCAGAAGCCAAAGGCAGCATGCAGCCTGTGCATCCCAGCGCTGCGGTTCCCATAGCAACAGCAACTCCAACCTCAGAAGTTTCTTCCCCCTTCAGTGCTTATTTTTCCATTTGCATGCTTTATCATGCCAAATGTTTTAAAGACAAAATTCTGATTAAATGTGTCCTGCTCAAATAATTTGGGAAAGGAAGAAGAACAGAAAGATAAGAGAACAGAATTCACTTTAGTGATTTTTGATTTATATGGAGGTAAATTTGCTTGTATTTATCTTTTACGTATTTTTTTAGAAGTCTTTTTCTTCTCACATACGCTGTGATAAGGCCCCCTGAAATCAGTAGTTTTATTGTCTACAAAACTGAGGTTGATATAAAAAGAGTGTAATATGTAACAGAGCACAACTGAATCCTCAGATATTGAGATCTGTGAGCTATGTCAATTTCTTTTTTTGTATGTCTGAGGACGACTCATAGCTGCATCAAAGTATGACAGACTTTTAAGTGTACACTTACTCTTGCTTCTACACTTATTCACATCAGAAATTTACTTAACATAACCCTATCACATGTTCTCAGGCAGAAGTATCACAGATGGACTTGAGGAGGATCTTCCTTGAGCAAGTGTAGGTCCCAACTCCCTACTGTATGTTTCCAGATATTCTATCCTTTAGAGGCCCTCTGATTCCAGAATAGGACTGTGAATAATGTTGAGTGTCTGCTGCTACCACAGAGTTAAGGCAGAATTCTACAATGAATTTCTCTAAGAAGGATTAAGGGCGTTCTGAACCTGTGACTTTTTTTAGACTGAACTAGGTGTAAGTACCTGCTAATTGGCACTTGTTCTAAAATGATAAACGAATAACAAAGCTTCTTGAAATAAAGAAGAAACTGGAGGATTTACTGAGAAGTTGTTGATACTAACAGCAGAGCAGAAAGAAATATTCTTTTCACTATCATAAGCAGCCATTGATGGACTTCATTTAAAGCCTGTCATTCTTGAAAGCACTAAGTAAAAGATATAATTTTCTTCTGTTGTTACTGCAAATCCGAGTTTAAATTCGGAATTGACCCAGACAGCTGTTGTTTTAACCTTTCCATCCCTAAAAAGGGGTAACTTTTTCTTCATTCAGCATTTGCTAAAAATGCCTTGTTGTTTTTTGTTGTTGTTTGTTTTTTACATAATGATCAGGATGGTCTCTGAACAATCACTGACAGTGTTTTCAGGTTTCTGATGTAGTTCTCTAGCACAGATTTTCTTAATTCCCCTTCCCAGAGCAAGTTTGCATGTGTCACATCTGTAGTGCTTCTAATGAGTTGCTAATGAGGCTTTGCAAATGTGGAGGCACAAAGAGGTGGTAGTACTGAGGGGCTGATGCATAATCCAGAGCTGTTTTGGTGAGCAAGGACATACCATCTGTAAGAGAGAAGTTAGTTATCACCTTTTTCTCTGCATATTCTCCCGTGTAACTTAAGGCCTAGAGCTTTGAGAGAGGTAAGGTTCCTGACTCTACCTGGATACTTTGCTTATTAAGAAATCTCAGTAACTCTACATAGACTAAAAGTCTTGAATTTTGTGTTCCGAAATTCTTTAACTGGAAAGGAAAATGATGATCTTTACCCAGCAGTAAGAGAATGGCTGATACACCAAAATCAGTCTCGCATTCAAAATTGATGAGGATCACGTTTTGAATTGGTAACAGATGGAGAAGTGCTGAGTTTTGCCTTAGTGTCTATAATGGTTCTTATGCTAGAATGTGTTTTTATTTCTTGCGCAGTTTGCTTGAGTCTTATAATTCTAGCAAGATCTTCCATATACAAAACAGGGCACTTTTAGGGTCTACAGTGTCTACTGTTTTTCCCCTCCAAAGAACATTGAGCCTGGCTTTGTTGAAATGAAATGTGAGCTAATTAAGGTGAAAGCATTTCATGCTTTTCATCACTTATTTTGATTAGCTGAATTATATTAAGTTAATCCACTTAGTCTGATGTATCTTTTCACTAAAAATAGTGAAAAGAATACTGGTGAAGAAAGTAGTTAGTTGGTGAGTTTTCCACTACTCAAGAAATTGAGTAGAAGTAGCAGGTGTGCTTGTGTTAATAACCTTAATTGTGTACACATTTTGGGTCAAATTAACCTTTCGGTTTGCATCTCATATGGAAAACTTGAGAAGCTACATCACTGAGAACAGTCTATGTTATGTTGTCACAGCACATGGCCATGGACCATTATTCAACATTTCTGCAAGTTGAGAAATAACTTTAGTATGCTTTTCCTTACCCCTTAAGCTGCTTTCTTACCAAGTTCAATCTTCTTTCTAAAAGAGACTTTTTATTTGTGAAAGTATTTGTAGAAAGAATACTGGCATTATTTTATAGTGACTTCCTAAAGAACCAGACAAGTCTATTTGAAGCTTTTCTTTGGTATTAACTAGATATTTTATCATAAGTGAGCAGGGCGTTTCTGGTTCACTAGTCTTTATTGCTTTCTTGAATGCACTTCAACCTCATTCACAGTTCGAGTCTATATAATCCTTATGCTTTTCATACTTTTAAATCCTCCACAGTGTTTTCTGTATATCTGACTCTGCTACTATCTACAGAACTCAGGTTTTAAAGCACTCTCCTGAGCTAGCATAATTCTGCACTGGGAGTGAAATACATGTTTTCACCAATCCCTTTACTGCTCAAAAACAAGGGAAATGTTTTCTTTAATGCCAACATCCCCTAACCTCAGTTTTCCCTCCTGAAGCTACAGATCTAGTCCTTATGATGAAAACGTGAACTGTTGCTTGCTCATTCATTTATTCTTGTTCTGAATACCAGTTATGAATCTCCTGCCCAATGGTGTCACCAATCCTTTGAACTGAGTGTGCTGTCAATTTGCTTTTATGGCTCTTGATAGTTACTTTATTTCTCCCCAGTACTTTTCCCTTGAACTTCACATTGATATAGGTTGCTTCCAATGACAACATGAAACATTAAAAGAGAATTTGGCTTTTGCAAATACGCAACAAAATTTGATAAAGGCCAGTCAGGTTATAATTTATTTTCTGTATTGATAAAGGTTATCTATCATCAGTGCACAATAACTTATATCACATTAAACAGGCACGCTGTTGACAAGAACAGCTGGGTTTTGGTGTGTTGTTTTTTTTGTTTGTTGGTTGGTTGCTTGCTTGCTTGCTTTTTTTCTTTTTTAATGATATTTTCTTGCATGTTACTGGGCACACAGTAAAAGTGTTGGGTATGCTAGAATACACATGTAGCTATAGCAAAGTCTTGTGCAGCTGAGTGCCTATCCTGGAGTCATTGTTCACATTGACAGATTCTCTTGACTAGCATCACATGCTGCATTTTAAGCTAAATGGAATCAACTATGTCATATCTGATGCTTGAAAGTTGCTATTACAACTGGCGTATGTTCCCTGGGGGCAAAATGCATCTGCCACTTTATGCTCCTGTTCTGGATGTGAGAGTCCAGGTGCTGGCTGTGGAGCTGCAAGAGTCTTGAGAGGGTTCAGATGATGATGATACTTTGTGAGCCATCTCCCTGCCTCTGCTATCTTCTTGTGTTATTTTCTCCCTGTCCTTTATGGGAGGGGGGGAGTGGGAGAGCAGCTGGGTAGGTGTCTGGCAGCTGGCTGATGTCCACTCACCACAGTTGCCGTGGCCATTCCTTCAAGTTCTTAACATGGTATTTATCAGACAATCTTCCCAGTCCTCATCTTCACTGGACTTGTTTGCATCCTCATTTCTGCATAAACTGAAGGTAGCGTGACAATTAATAAAGAGAATATTACATGAAAATCCTTCTAGTAATGCAGACACAGAATTAAAAAGAACTTGTGCGTTTATCTTGTTCATCATCCTTTAATGTCTTAAACTTCAGGCAGTGTGAGATGTTAGGATGAGATGATGCATTAGAAAAGTCACAGAACATAAGTGCATATTTAAAAAATGTAAGACAGCGTAAAAGATTTGGCATGAATTTCTCCAGAATAGTCTTGTTTTTGTGTGGCACTTCATTTGTAGTCATTACAAATAAGAATGTAAGTTCAAGTCGACCTGCTTGCTAAAGTAGCTGCAGAACAAAGCTGCGTTCCCTGCTCACTTCGTACAACTTGAGATGTCTGCCTCTTCATTTGTCATCTCCCTTCCCTTGGTTTGCCATTTGTTTATATAAAAACCTGTTCAGCCTCAGGGAGCATGATCAGAAATCAGCCAGGTCTCCTCTTGAGCTATGCAAAGTATTTGGCAGATCCCTCTCCTAATAAAAAAAACCTCCCAGTTTAAGGTCAGAACATTGTGTCAGAGCAGGAAAACCTAGTAGATTGATTTAGAAAGCTAGGCAGAAGAACTTTTCTTACTAGACTGAGAAACAGCTGTGTTCCTCAGGCTATGCTATTTCAGCCCAGAGAGCACAGACTTTCTGCTTAGATCCATTAAAAATTCCTTCACAACACTGCCTAAACATCTTCCCACACAAGAAATCAGAATATTTTAGCGTGCTATAGTGGCCATTAACTGTTTTAAAATCTCTTTTTTATTTTTGTCCTCCCAGTTAAGGAGTTTGTTCTGGGGTGTTCAGCATGGCATTGGATGGGTTGATGGGCCTCTTGGCATTCTTTGTGATTTGTCTCTCTTTGAAAACTACTTCTGCAGGATTTATTGGACTGATTTAAAGGATAGTGTAGACTCTGGCCTATCTGAGTTTTCATTCAACAGAGGGTGATGGCAAAGAAATTTATCTGGTTGGGTTTATTTAGTAGTATTGTATTATTTTCACATACAGCATGCCAGACAAGTATGCTTCATAGTCTTCTTCATTACCAGGCGTGAAATCATGTGGATTGCCAATTGAAAAGATCAAGAAATATTCAAGTAAATGTGGGTTTTGTCGTGCTGCATTGGTCAGATGGCAGGGACTTGCTTTCCACAGACATAAGGCTCTAGCTCAGGCTGTTTTTGGTCTTCAGGGTGGGCAGGCCCTATTAGCCTTGCATGTTCTGAGATGCTGCAAGGGAACCTGATCTCAAAAAATGTGACTAGATTTATAATGCCCGAGTGTTTGCAAGAGTAGAATCTACTGAGACAGCAGTTCTGAGGGAGTCAACACTTGTTGTTTGGTCATCTATTACGGTATAGATTTTGCCATCGCTTTTCTGTCCCTGTCTTCAAGTCTTTGTCAAAATGAAGGAGCTGTTTACAGTAAACATATTCATATATCATATTAGAGAAAAATAGATATTGCATAGCAAGTGTGGAAAAAGGTGGAAATGTCATGTAGTTGTTTAAAGGTTGGAAAAGTTGTTTCGGCATCATTTTCTGAAGTACTTCTACAAAAAATTATTCTTTTCTTGACTGTAACTGAAATGAAAGCAGCAACTAATATCTATAATTAGTAAATGAAGCAATTTTGTTTTGGATTTTTCTCATCTCCAACACAGCAGCTGAAATCAATAAGCAAGTTACTGAACAAACTTCCTATACCCCTTCCCATTTTCGTCCTCGCTGCTTTGACCTTTCATGGAAAGTACATTTGATCAGCAGGCTACAATAGAAGAGGTATTCTGAATAATCAGAGAGAATGAAATCCAAGTCATTATTCCCGTCTCTTCCTATACATAAGTACATTTTTTGTTTACTTACATGAAGATTACAGTCTGCTGCATTACCCTTTCAGTGAAAACTGAAATACTGGGATTGTCTACTGTCAGTTAAAGAAAACTTTAGCTCATTTCTGAGACCACTTAAGAGAATAAGTGAAGAGAATGCTTTTCTTCAGGTGAAAGGTGCACTAGTGCTTTCCTAGGTTTCAGGACACTGCTGGTTGTTTAATTCCAATTTAGTTACAAAGTTGCAAAGAAGGATGTGCAATAAAATATCTTAATTGTTCCAGGTTTTCAGGCAGTAGGATTGATCGTGGTTTGTGCATTACCTGCTCTCCTTAATAGTCACTAGCTGGAGGAGAGACACGCATGTTTTATAAGCCACCTGTACAGGTGCAAGGCTATCAAACTGCCTTCTGTTGAGACTGTATCACATTTAGATTCAAAAAAATAAGCATGAGGTTTGAAAGATTCTTCATCCATGCAATAATATGGATAGATGGGTAGATCTTATTTTTAGTGAAATAACGTGTATTTCTTTTGCTTTTGTCTTTTTTAATGTTGACCATTATTTGTAATTATATACATAACAAATGATATAAGGAAATTTAAGCATGGAGCACATTGTGTTATTGTTATTACAGTTATATTTTGTACTAAAGAAGTCATCTACAGTGCAATGCAAAGGGATTTGCAAGACTTTCCCTTTAGAATTCATGATAGGGGAAATGGAATGTTTTGACTTTGACCAGCTTTTTGTGCTTTCCAGCCTTTGGTGGGGTTCCAGGTTTAAGAGTGGCTTGGAAGGTGAGTGGGAGTGGGAAATATTCTCAGTGACATCATAGGCTTTTTGCACTGAGGCTAGCATTAGCTTTTTACGTACAGTCTGATATAAGATGGAACTGGGGAAGGTACACAAGCAGTGAGTTCTGATAATAAAGCATGCTGAATTCTAGATCATTGTAAAACAGTTCACAAATAATTTAGGAAGCCAAAACTTATCAAGTACATTAAAGTACTTCAACAAAGCAGCAGCAAAATTTTCAGGATCTCAGCATCCTTCGTGAGTAAAATAAGATAATGAGTAACTTCCACGAATGAATGATGAGATGGTTACATCCTGAAAGTGAATGGTTTTGTGTGACAGAGATTAATTCAGAATCTGGAAGTATACCAGAGCTCTAGGAATTAACAATTAGCTGTGTAAGAAAGAATCATCTACTGTAGGTGAAGAAACCATGAACTCTTTAAAACTGTTTGGTATCTAAGAAGGCTGTTGATAAGGAGACCTTAATAGAAGAGAAAAGAGTTTTTCTGAGAACAGCAGAAAAGTATGGTTTTCTACACTTTTTTGCATCTTAAATACCCCACATGCCTCTGCTTTAAACACACTTCACACGTACATTCCTCTTGTATTACAACCTCCTTTTCCAGTTTCCTCCAGCACCCTCCTGGTTGTCCCACTGTTCTCCTGGGATCCAGCCCCTGTCCCATGCTTATCTCTCACATGCCTTTCCCATGTTCTGACAGCCTGTCTCAGCCCAGGTCTTATTGGTACTACTTGACAGTGAAAAACTTAAAAACTCTGATACTTTTAAAGCATCACTTGATGTTGAAGCCCTCTTCAGTAAGAGTATGAAAGTATATATCCTCAGCTTTCCCTGAATTAGGCTGTTTCATGGCTATAGATAAGCTGATCTGGTGAAAGGATTATGACTACATACATATGTTTTCTCCAGAACTCAACAATTATTTTCCCCATGCAGGCAAATATGTGGGACGCTTTGTGAACTTCTGGTGTAGGTCATGCACCTCATGCTGCCACACCATCCTTTTACACACACACAGCAGCTAAGCAGGTCCACAGATGTCAGCAGCAGATATGGTATGGGGATAAGGCTCATCTGAGCAGTGTAACTGATCTGAATTTCCAAAAATTTTGTCAGCAGTGGTGCTTAAAGAGTGTTGAGTTTCTTCTGCAAACTAATAACTGGTTAAAAAATAGAAACAAAGGATAGACATAAATGCTATGTTTTCATGCTGGAAGGATGTTATTAATGAGGTCTCACAGGGCTATGTGCTAAACTTTGTGCTGTGTATTTAGAGAAAGTTTCTCTGACAAAGTCTGGTTGATGTAAATTTATGCAGGGCAGCAATCTATAGCAGATGTGGAAAAGTCAAAGGAGAACTAGTTAATACTGAGTTACTTGACAATTAGTTCAAAGTAATATTTATGGAGAAGAAAGTAATTCTAACTTTATGTAATTAAGGGCTCCAAATTAAATATTTCCACACATAAAAAATATCTTGAAGTCAATATAAATTGTTCTCTTAAGACATCAGGTCAGCTCCAATTTGCTGCCGAAACAATAAGTAGAATATTAGGAGTTGA
>PPHD01013425.1:0-13038 GCA_002909625.1 Bambusicola thoracicus | reverse complement strand
TTTTTTTTTTTTTTTTTTTTTTTTTTTTAATGCATTGATACTAGTAATTTCTTTGCCATTTTGTTCTCTTCAACCTGACAGATGTATACTTTGTTTCCTTGCAATGGCTCTTTTTACCTTTTGTGGTAATCGGAGAGGCTTATGCTTTTGCATGCATGAGTATGGTAGATTGGCATTGTACCAAGGTCATTGGTTTACTTGATGGTTCCCATTGCTGACTGAGAAAAGCTTCTGGAAGTGAAGTCTTAGTTCAAGAGGTGTCCAGATGTGTACAGATTTTCCTGTTTCATGATTTTTTTAAAGAAAGCCAGGGGTGCTCTCCAAGATGTTATAGGATAATGCAGACTATTTGTATGATTCTGCTTTTGGGGCGATATGAATGAATGCAAATCATTTTTAACAGCCATTTTACATATCCAGTCTTCAATAAGTGTAGTTCTTCAATAAGAAATGTGTAGTATTTTTAGGGAACTGTTTGAAATCCAGCTCTTCATCACCAGCAATTTATACGTACAGCTTTATACAAGGTAGGGGAAGGGGTGAGTGGAAGATTCCAAAGCTTCCCAGAAAGTTTGTGGGCATTCTTGAAGCATGCATCAGAGGCCACGTGACCCAACAGTGAACATCTTGGTAGGATACAGTCTTCAGAGAGTTGCAGTCACAGGTGAGCAAAATATCTCCTTTCATTATTTGCAATTTGTTGCTTGCAGAGATAGTGTTGCATATTATCATGGTAGTTCTACTTCTACTCACTCCTAGATATTAAGCACCGTCGACTGCCTATTCTTTTCTTTGCTAACAAGATGGACCTCAGGGATGCCATATCATCTGTGAAAGTATCTCAGTTATTATCATTAGAAAACATCAAAGACAAGCCTTGGCATATCTGGTAAATTTTATTTCTTCCTTTTTATTGGTGTTAATTTTTACATTCATATTCTAGCACTCTCATGCCACTTGTAATGTAATACAAACTAAATAAGCCAGATAAAATGCTGTGCTGCTATATGTGGGAAGAGTAGAAACATTACAATACTCACTGTGAAATTTATTTTAAACACACGATGCTTTCATGTAGACCATGACTTGAACATTTTCACAAGAGATCTGTTACCCAAATAATGAAATAGAAAACTTCACACTGTTCAAAATGTTCTTATCAGAAGAGTAGCTGCAACTGTTTTTGTTGAAAAGTAGAACTATTATATTTCCTTTTCTGAAGGATGTAAAGATTTCCTATAGATAAAACAATTTTGTCTGTATTCACAGAGAAGGGGAGAGGAAAAAAAAACCTCTCTCATAAGTGCTTTACAGGTGTTAGATTGTTTTACTGAAGTTCTCAGATATTATGAATTAAAAGTAAAATCAGCAGCTAAATGCTGCTGAAAAACAAAATGTTCATTTATGCCCTTTACTATTAAATTTGATTTACCTGGGTGTTATTTTGGAGTCCCAGCTTTACACTGTTGGATTCTCAAGCTACTTGAAAAATAATGTTATAGATAACCACAATAACAGCACAGATTTGCTACTCTGCTAGATTTCATAAGCTGCAGAATGAGGAACCTTGAACAGCTGTACTCTCTTAGATTCTCACTGTTCTAATGGCAGCTTGATTTCTCTTTGTTGTGTATATATAGACAGTTCTAAGGTGTATAGTAGTCTGACAGCTTCACGGTGTATAGAAACTGCATGGGAAGATGGACAGAGCTACTTCATTTACTGTTTACAGTAACACTGATGTATCTTCTACAGCATTGCTTGCAGAGGGTGTTGCTTAAGTGTATCTGCGGCAGAACAGTGTGGCTCTCCCTTGTGTAGGTGCTCGTCCAGAGCCCTCGCCGCCATGTTCTAGGAATGATTCCTCAGCCTGAAACTAGAGTAGTTTCTCAAAATAAAGTAGACCACATCTTCAAATGGTGTTCTCACATTGGGAATGCACTCTAGAATACATCATTTGAGAAGCAGTCTTCTCCAGGTGAAGTAAACTGAAATGTAGTTTATGCTATTTCACAATTCTGAAAATTACAGATTTAGTGATGAAACTGGTATTTTTGTATTGTTTTCATTATTTGATTTGTTTCTTTCAGTGCCAGTGATGCTCTTAAAGGGGAAGGCTTACAGGAAGGTGTGGACTGGCTCCAAGGTATACTGTTCTGTAGATAATTTTGCTCTGTTTTCATTCTGTTAAACTCTCAATTTTTTTTTTAAGTTCTTTTCTTTATTTCCTTTGTTTTCTTTCTGTCCATTTCTGCTGTCAGATCAAATCACACAGTGAGTACTGATGCTCTATCTCATACTTACCTTTCATTTATCCCCTTAATATACACGCAAAGATCGTATCAGATCCTCTGCCAAAAATACACTGTGAAATGTTATGCAGACTCTTGCAAACAGAGCAGAATGATTTCTTGCAGAAATAATGATATCTGGTGCTCTTGAACTTCAATTTGTATAGCAGTAACTCAGTTTATCCTTGAATTTATTCTTTCCTGTCCCAGTTTTCCGTATCTCATTGTGTATTTGGAAACAGCAAATAAGCAGGCTAGAAAAATAAATACACTGCTTTTGATCATTCAGCTTCAGTTCTTTAGCCAGCTCTGGTTATAAGGATTCTAGTGTATGTAGACACTCATAACTACATAGAAAATAAGGGATCTGGCTTACACACTCTCAATTGCACACTTGGTTTGTTTGCTCTGTATCTCCTTATGTTGCATGTTGGTAAGGATCTGGTCTCTTTTGTCCTCCCATGTAGAGCTAAATGTATAGAACAGTGAAGTGTGGTATTGTTCTAATTTTAGCAACCTCTGTCTAATGTACATTGCTTACATTGTAAATGCACTAGGTAGTGTAATATAATCTGAGAAGAATGTGCGAGATGGTCTGGTTACATGTTCTGTGCTGTGGTAGCCACTAGATGTCAGCAATGTACCAGATTCAATGCCATTAATTTCCTTAAAAGGTGCAACTAATTGTCTGGCATTGTACCTGACTGTCTCCACTTGTTCATGGATACAGTTAGAAATGTTTCATTTTATTATATTTTTAAGGAATAAAAACGTTTGAGAATCTTTTCAAAGGAAGAGATACTATCTGGAGATAGTTTCCCCAAAGAGATTTGCTGCCTAGCAGAGGACAAGTTATGCATCCTCTAACATTTGAAAGAATTTTGCGGTGGAGAAGCAGCATCTTACTATGGAACCTCCTTCCCTGTTGTTTTGTATCACAGAGATTAGATTCCAAATCATGAATTTGTAGGCATTGTTCTCATTTTGTAGTCTCTTCTTGTTTCCTGGGCCTCTGCTTGTCTTTGAGGAAAATTCTAAGTTTCAGTCCAAATTTGGAGCTGATGATTTTGTACATTGCATCAAGCTACTTAAATACATTGCCGTAAGATATTTAGACAAACATTTGTGGTCCTTTTAAGTTGTATGTGTAGATTTCTAAGTTCTGCAAGCAGGTAATTGTACTGTTGCTTATTTATAAAGCTCTTCATAGCTATTCGTTTCTCGTGGATAGCTAAGCTTACTAATTTTCTGAGCTGAAATTCTTCTGGCACAGATTTTATCTAAAAGAATAACCACTAGCTCCCATCTCAGTCCTCACTAAAAGCTTAAGTGGGATTGAGTTTAAACTGGATTGTTCCTAAGCGTGTACAGCTTAGCGGTTATACCTTCACTGGATGAAGAATAAATTTCAATTCCAAGAATCAATTTCTACTACAATTCTCCTGCACGTTCCTGGAGCACTGGAAGGGAAAAACTGGAATAACTCAGAGTTATATTGGTCCTTAAATCGTGGGGTTTTTTGGGTGTCGTAAACTGAAGGAACAGACACCTGTTTAATGAAGTGTGCAGTACTTTTTGTTAACAACAATACTCTTTTCACTTCATTTTTCCAGACCTGTTTATTGGTCTTTTGCAGCTCTTCATAGGTTTGCTGATTTGAGAAGGGACAGATCTTGCCTTTTTTTCCTCAGCAAATGCTGATGTTGCTTATTTGCACGTTTTATAATGGGGATTTTTATTGCAACACCGTATCATCAGTAAGGTAAAACTAGCCTGTCTCATGCTGGTCTAAACATAGCTCTCGTTCCCTACTACTGCTTGTAATTAAACTGTGCTGACATCAACATTTTATAATGGGAATGCAATATATTTATGCTAACGAAGAGATCGTTTGAAGTAAATTTGGAAGTGGCAGTCAGGCTCCCTGTATGGAGAAGCACAGTTACTGAGAGCAAGGATGTTTCCATGTGAATTAGGCAAAAACAAACTTTGGTGTTCATGGCTGTTAGGGATTTAGTTCTAGTTTAGTTATGTGGAAACTGAAATGTGTTCAAGGAATTGAAATATTTTGAAATGATGTATTTCATTATTTTCAGACTTTGTTCTCATCCGAGTTTCTTTATAAGCTTGTAAATGATAAGAATTGAATTATGTGAAAGATTCTTTGTCTTTAATAACCTGTAGTTGGGAGAAACTGCTTTGCTATGGAGGAATATCAGTAGTGGATAACAGAGCAAGCTGAAAACAACACAAACTTGGTTGTTCCCCCCATTTTAACACGAAAAACGTCTATCGGTGTTGTTCTGTAACGTGGACATACCAGCTTTACGTATTCAAAAAGTGAAATGGAACAATGATTCAGCTACTTGTAGTTGATAGTAGATGTTTCTTTCTCTTAACAGATCAGATGCAAGCAATGAAGACATGAGAGATAAATAAAAGATGTATGGCGTTCTCTGTCACAATCTTTGTTAGCAGCTGACAAGTTCTCCGAAAGGAAGGAAGGCTTAAAGAAAATGGAACACATCAGCTAAATATTCTGTGATGATTTGTTTCCTTTTAGTATCTCTTCCAGAAAAAGTAAATATAGATAACATAGTATCTCAGGTGCGCTCATCCATGAATTAAATTGAACTGTGTGACCGGGGAGCACATTTTAAACCAAAAATTTGTAAGTAATAAGCATCTGCATTCATTTGAGGTTTTTGGTGGTAATTAGCCACGGGGCAGTACACCACTTCTGGGGGGAAAACAACTTTTCGACAAATGGGTGTGATTATAGTCCTGAGGAAGAGTAGTCAGTACTTCCTGAAAAGAAACTATATGAAATACCTAAAATAGAGTTCCTACAAACAGTAGGGTTTATTTTTTTTAACTGTAAGTTTTGACATTGAGATTTTTTCAAGTAACCATCTGCAATAGACTACTAGAAGAATATTTTGAGGTTAACATGGGTTCAAATGTTAAATGCAGTTTTTACAAATGACTGCAGATGTTTTAAGGAATTTCTCATAATCAGATGTTACAAACGTTTTTGTTTTTTTTTTGTGCTATGTCATGGTTATATTTGCATTCCCATCAATAAAACTTCAGATATACAACATGTCATGTTTTTGGGTTTTTTTTAAACATAACTGTGTTCATTGATGGCCTCTACATGATAGACATATTTGTTTTCCAGTTGATCTCGTTTGGATTTTTCATCCATTTTTTTTTATGCAAATAGGATTTCATAATAAAACAGTTACCTCTTTTCTCAATTTTTTTTTAATTGCATATAGTTCATCTTTCTAATAAGCTAGACTGCAGTTACAGATTGTTTATGGAGCATATGACTGAAAATTATATTTTGGAAATACAGGTAAGGGGCGCTAGTCTATTAGATCACTAAAATTTAATATGTATTATACTTGTCTTGTGCACAAAAACTATTTTACTTTCAAGAATGACTTTAATAAACTTTCTGACTTCAAAGATACACTCTAGGTAACAAATTAAGTCAGTGCTAAGCACTTTATTTTCGTCGTGCCGCCTCTTCCCCTTTTATTGCCTCTTCCCATGTCTGATTAACAGGAAGACTTGCACTGGGAGTGATGAAGGTGATTCTTTACTGTATTTTGCTCCCACCAGCTGATTCCTGTGGGAGATACAATATGTAGGTCTTGCAAAAACTTTTTCCCCTATGTTAAGATTTAAAACACAGAAATGTTCTGTAAGCAATGCCTTTTCTGGCTCACTTAATAGAGGAATATTTGGAATAAAGGGAACTACCTGAAATGGTGAAACTTTCATGTATTTCCAGCTTTATTAAACAGCTTATTCTAAGTCAGCTGCTCTGCTCAAGGGAATGCTTACTGTAAATGTCTTTCTTACAGGATGCAGTTTTTCTGACAGTTGTTTGTCATGAAAATATTTGTTCTTGAAGTCCGTTTCTGTGCCACCTTTGGCCTTTTGTCAACTCTGCATCTAAAATGTGCATAATTAAATACAAAAAAGGAAAAGTCATGTATAACTCTGAGAGGTTTTACTAACTTGGAATTTTGTGGCAAATAACTTTTGGTTTACTTTGCATTGGGTATTATGGTAACAGTACTTGTTGGAAGCATTTTTTCTTAGTATAAATATTTTGTAATTATTCTGGTTCACTTAGATGACATTGAAATGAGATATTTAATTTTAAGTTGGCATTATTTTTTTTCCCTACTAAAGCAGGATTTAAATTCTTAAATAAAGCCTATCTCCATTTCTGCTTTTATTGAATAAAAGTTTCTGTACATGGACCTTAATGGCTTGCTGATGACTTTGTGTTTATTTATGTTGGACCACACAAAGTACTGTGTTTTTCTTATGGATTGCCTTTATTTTCATGGGAAGCTGTTTGAACTTAGTGCTTTGTTCTTTCATCTACAAATCTGAGGGAAGCACCCTATTACCTTCTACTTTTTGCTTTCTGGTGCAGTTAGTAACCTCTTCAAAAACAGCAGTTATGTTGGTTACGATGATTACTGTTCCTCTTTCCCTTTTCTTTCTGGGGTTGGCAGGGGGACACCTCAGTAGATCTTTGTGTTGGATGGAGATTTCTTTGACGAAGTGAGAATGAGGATATTCAAGTGTTTCCGTTTTCCATGACTGATTCAGCCGTCATGTGTTTCCTAGAGCATTATGTGGAATATAAAACTGCATTTTTTCTCAACGTTACCATACGTGACAGGTTAAGTGCAAAGTTGAAAGGTAATAGAGTGACAGAAAGACTCTCTGAGACTCTTTGATCTTGACAACCCACACGATGTCATGCGCTGTTGCTTCTTTGCTACATATATATGAATTTTCTTAAAACTATGCCTGATCACATATAAGACTGTATAGCATATTTAATTGAAACACGAAGAAGTCACTTACGCATGCAAAGTGCTCCCTTTTACATCTCCTCTTTACAAGCAAGGGATAATCAAGGAAATGTGTGGATCTGAATCCTTTCTAGCTTTGCCTCTGGTACTCGGGACAACGAGTCCCTGGGAATTTTGTGCGTTCAAACCTGTAGCTACTTGCAGGTACGCTGGCATTCAGCATGGCCTGATGACTCCTGGGCAATTTTTCTGCTAAACGAGTGGATTTCTAAGGTTAGGTTGTAAATGTAATGGATCCATCTCTTATCCTTGCAAACCGTAATAGTATGCACCTTGTTTTTTATGTACTAATGAGAAAGATAGTTTGTTATGAAAGATTAGACACAGCAGATCAGTGGCATTGTTTAGTTGTCTGCAGAAAGGCGTTCTGGTGTGATAGCGCAAGGAAGGGTAGCACTGTATTTCAGTGCTTCCTTAAAACAGCTGTCCAAATGTCTTGCTGTTTCTCTCAGGAAACAGCTCATCTCTTTGAAGCTGTAACTATGAAATAACTTTTTGTTAACAGTAAGCCATAATAATGGTGATTCAAAATATTTGTCTTATAGATAATACTTCTTATGTGAACTTGGATCTAAAAAGTAGAACTTCCAAATGATGACAAATGATAAGGAGAATAATCTATTTCTTTAAATCTTCCTGGCTTGTCAGAGGACCTGCCTTTTTTTTCCTCTTCTTCTTAAATTATTCAAGTACTATGCTAGTGATACTTTGCAGTTCCTTCCCTGTTGTTTCTTTTGAGAAACAAAATACATAATGGGAGAAGATCACAGGAGATTGGAACGGAAAAGCAAGAGAGGGAACTACTGAGGAAAGACTTCAACTGTTCTCTTTTGGAAAGGTCAGGAAAAGTTTGCTCTGGAAGGTTACTTTGGTATGTCTTGATGTTTTATTGTTGCTGCTGCACAGCCCATACTTGACTGCCTAAGTTGTAAAATGTGCTGTTATTATGCCAAGGCAATGTTATGGGTACTGTCTAATCAGAATTCGGGATTTACAGTGCAGTCTTTTAACAAGTAAAAGTGCCAAGTGCTTTTAATAATATCTCATAATCATATTTCAGTTCTGAGGCTCTGTAGCTCTTGTCACAGTAAGTTACATCATGAAAGCAACTGTGTTGATGTGAACCAGCATTTTATAATTAATTTACTAATGTTCAGTCCATTGGATCGATGCTTAATTGGCCAGATACTTCCATCCACGTGAAGTTCTGCTTGTTCTCAAGAGTACGGTGCTAAGATGTTCTGTTCCAGTGGATGTCAGGATCTCTCTGTGAAAATCTGCTGTGTTTACTTCTTCTACTTTTCTAATGATCGCATGAAACTCACTCCCACTACCTCTTTTCAGAATTGATCTTTGAAATGGAAGACTGTTAACATTTTTTTAACCATTAAGTGATCTTACATTTTACAAGATACTTATCAGAAGATGAAGTTGTATTGCAATCATATTACTTGGATATCGACTCACAAGAGAGTGTAATTTCTCTGTGATTCAGTGAACACCTTTGAAAATCAGGTGAACTCATTTAGTAAATGAAATGTACACCTAGAAACTTCATATTAGGCAGTGGTTTATAAAAAACATCTTCGGAGATCAGCAGCTAAACTGTAGATTTAGCAAGATAGTTTTTGGACCAAATGGAGTTCTCTGAAGAGTTGCTTCACTGTTCTCATTAAAGGGAAGGAAAGGTAGTAAGAAAAGGATGGAGGAAAGTTGGATGTGTGGAAGGAGCTTGTGTGGGCTGGAGTAGTCATGCTAATGCTAAAGAATATTTATGAAGCCCAAGCCTCTTGAGGCTCAATGAAGCAGCCATGTTAATTGAAGTGGATGCTTGGCAGTACAAGCTCTTTAGTAAAGAGCACGGCCCTATTACAAAACTGGTTTTGCAGACCAGGATAGTTGTTGCTGAGGACCTGATGTGCACAATCCATTCCTCTGAGGTTTCTTCAAGCCTGGCTCTTTTCTGATCCTTCAGACTGAGTGCCTCTGAGTTATTGGCTCATATTAGATGGACTCTCAGTTTTAGTGTTTAGTTTAATGAAAAGATAATTGTTTGTGTACTCCAAGCCTATGTTGCGTTGTAAACAATAGCACTGTCAGTGGGGGCAGTCTTCAGAGTATCTCTTGTGATCTGAACTAAAGCATTAGTAGGGGTGTATCTATCTGGATTCAGAAGACAAGGGAAGGTTTTAAAGCTGTTTAAAGCATGGAGTTGAAATCACATAAGGGAATAGAGCTCAGCCAGAGTTTTTCAAAGGCCATGTTACCCCCATAATAATTCTAGTGAAATATCTGAGAATAATACAATAGCTTGTGGTATGGTGCAGACAGAACTGGGGAAAATTCCTTCCATTTATAAAGGATACAGCCATTGGAAAAGCTAAGTGGTATGTAATGCTTCCAGTTTAGAGGAAATGGCATAACACGAGTTGTGAAAAATAGGCAGTGATGAGTAAGAAGAGTTATTAGTGGTTGTCAGGTGTTTTTAGCTTTTCCATCGTTGTCTGAATTGGTCATAACACACACTGAATGATGTCACTAAGAAAAAAAACTTAGCAATGCTTTTGTTTCTAAGTATTCTCTATGTAAGTAAACCTCTCTAAATGCTTGTGAATAAGATTATAACGTATAAGCATAAGCCCAGCAGGAACAAAAAAGTCTAAACATGGATGTAACAAGCAACAGGTGGCTCAAATAAATCATTAAGTGTATATTGTTTTCGTCATCTGTTATTCATCATTTACTGTGTAATATAAATGGATTACATGAAAGCAGCTTGGTCCCAATTTGACATCATTGTATATGACATGATTCTGCAGGCCAGTTTGTTCTTGGTTGAGTGGACCAAGGACGCATGTAGGGTTTATTCTCCAGGGTAACATATTCCCGCTGGTAAAGATGATGCTTTTCCTTTGTGATACTTTTTATCTTCTTTTGTCAGGGGATCGTTTACATTCTTAGAGTAGTTTTGTTTCAGAAGGGAAGTGTAACTGTTCTGAGGTGCCTAGAACCCACATGTAATTCTGTTTCTGAGCTCTTCTGTTGGTAATTAAGAGTGAGTAAGTGCTCAAAACATTTTTGGAAGCAGCTTCAGAGTAGGCTGAATAGATCTGAATATTAATTCAATCCAGTGATCAGACAGTATTACTGCATACCGCAATTGACATTTGAGCTTTAATATCTCAGTAATTGATCCCATTAAAAAATAAGAACAATACATAAAACAACTGCATAACAGCCGCTTCAGGACTGACTTAACGGTAGCAGCGTATATACAGGCCTTTCATGTGGAATTACAGATTCTGGAAAATAAAACATACATATCTAAAGTCAGCTAGTTGAGGTTGTAGAAATATTGTTGGGTTCCAAATTTTCTTTTCATCCGTTTCATGACTGCTAAAATACTGGTTAGCTCTCTGTCTACTCTGATATGTCATGCAGTGGTTCAAAAAAGGACACAAAACTTCTGTGAAAAGTGCACTAAAGCAGAAGTTAATATTATCTGTGCTTACTTTAAGGTGGCTGTCCTGTCATCCTGTAATACAAAGAATTTTAGTAAGTAAATCCTTGACTCATGCAGGGCATAAGTGAATGGCAGTTGACCTGGTGTTGCCATCAGACGAAATATAAGCACTTCAGTCAGTTCCTGATGTAGAGAAAACTTTACAGCTTTATTCAGAGAATGAATTCAGTGAAGCGGTAATAAAAACCTTCCTTTTCAACAGTGGTTCAGCACACTGGACAAGATTTAGAAGTATTCTTCTACCTCTAGTAATTGAGGGAAACCCCTTTGGTCATATTATTCATATCTCATTGGACTGAAGCTGCATGTAACATGCAGAAAATATTTCTAAAGAACATCATCAGATGGAAAGTCTGAGTTTCAGATTGATATACCCATTACCCACAGATTTCCTTGTGACAATGTTTAATTAGCTAAAAGCTTTTCTTCTGCAACTTCAATAACAATTAGTGATTGGATGGGGCAGTTATCTTTGCAGTGTGTGAAGGGTGAAGAATGTGAATACAAACTATTAACCCCTATGCTCTAAGACTATTAGTATTGAGAATGCATTGATGGAGTCGCTTCATGTCATGAGTATCTTCTTGAGAAAGATGACTCAAAGAAAAGGAAAGCCTGTAATTATGGCACCAAATTTGAATCAAATTTGCTGAGACTTCTTAGCTCAGCACAAGCAATTATGAACAAATAGTTACTGTTAAAATATACAACTTCTCTGGAGAAAAGAACAATCAAATATTATTTATCACACTCCAAAGATCTGTGACCGTGTATAAACAGGTAACAGTTGAGCTTCATTCCAGCCTGTGTATATATTGTGGGTTTTCTGCAGATATTTAATACTTTTCTGCCTCAAAGATTCCTGTCTTCTGTAGGGAGGAAGCTGCATAGTTCAAAGGACTGAAAGTGAAGCACCAAACTTCTGACAAAACTTATGAAACTTACTTTGGATACTGTTTTGCAGGGAATCCTGTGAGCTATCTGTAATGCCTTTTGTCAGAACGAGAGGGCTTACCTATCTGTTCTGCTAGTTAAGTAAACTGGTAGCAAAGTTAGAACTGTTGATTTTAGGAGTGACAGTTTTATTACATAGTCTCAGCTTCTTCTCTCTTGCAGTTCTTATCTTTTTAATGAATGTATTATTTTGCTTGGGTATGAAACAGAAACATCAAACATAACCTTGTTATGTTTTTAATACATCCTTAAATATGGCAGTAGATATGTATGTGTTTCTAATTAAAGTCTCCTTCCCACCAGTAGGAGGAAACGTGGATCTTTCAGAAATTCATTTCTTGAGTATGAGGACAAATCTAAAGGTTCTGTTGTACTGCTTTTTAAGCAGCCAGCTGACAAGAGTCTGATGAAAGATCCCTTGCGTTCTTGCAGACATGGACTTAATATCTTTCTTACACTGTTTCTGTTTGTTATGCATATTATTTATTATGTGAGACTATGTGTACTCTTCAGTTGAGAACTAGATTCTGGTTTTGTTTTGTTCTGTAATGAGACTGAACTATCTACTGTCAGTTTGGAATAATTTATGGATAGTCTTTGTATCCATAAGAAAAAAAGTCTTTTTTTTTTCCCTCTCTGGTTGTGGAAGCTTAAATGAAGTGGAGAAGAAACTAAGTAGTTCTGTGAAGCTAGATAAATGAGATTCTGCAGTATTTGCAGCTGAAACGTTTTATGATCCTGCTTGATTTGAATTGGTAGGGGATTACCTGTTAGAGAGTGGTCTGATTTCAGTCTTCGGGAAGATTTTTGCAGCGTGTTCTTCCAGGTGCTAAAAATGGTTCTTCCCTTTGGAGTATACAATGAGCTTGCTGTGATGGTGGTAAGGACTCACTTTGTTGGTAGATATTTTAATTTTCAAAGCTTTCTGAGTATTGTGCAGTGTAAAAACCAGCAAGAGAGACACAGGAGTGGGATTGGTGCGTCTCTGACAGTGTTTCTCTGCTAGTGCCATGGGGTCAAGGAACTAACTTTTAGAAAGCTGTGAAACATAACCAAAAAAGGCAAATCTGCAAATTGGAAGGTGTACTTTTATGTATATGTATGCAAATAGAGTAAGTATTTACCGTATTAGTGATGTGATATTTGAAAGTGCGTAGATTTCTTCAGAAAGGTGGATATTCAAAAATCTAATAGGGAGAAGACGCTCCAGAAAGAAGAGTGCTAAATAAAGCACAGTGTAGAACTTGCTGGTTATGTATCTCATGGATTTCCTTTATTTGCATATAGGACACCTCTTTCTGAAAGCTCTCATATGCTGGGCACTGAATTATTAGAATCATAGAATCATAGAATTACTCAGGTT
>PPHD01013424.1:0-17338 GCA_002909625.1 Bambusicola thoracicus | reverse complement strand
GCTGTGTGTATATAACTAGACATATTTTATATATACAAGCACACATTTTCAAATGGTACTGAAATTAGTTATCGGTAGCAATTTTTTGGTCAGAAATCAGGGAGCTTTTAAAACACACAATTAAATGAGACAACATATTTCACTTCTGGAAGAACCTGTGCACTTCAGCCTCTTTTCCTTTCTTCAAAAAAAAAAAAAGTTTCCTCTGCTGCTTGGCTTTGGAGATCTGTGGTTTTGCAGTGTTTAGCACGGAATTACCTGGGGAATAGTTTTCTGTTTGCATTTCACCGTGGAATGGAGTTTTCTCATATTCAGAATCAGAATAAAAAACACAGATACTGTTTATACCTTGAACAGTATGAAACAGTTCTGGGTCATGTTAAAGCACACAATTCAAATGTCATAGAAAGCGATGTGCTGTGGTACTCAATGAATTTCACTTTTACTGTGTAGTGTACCAAGAAGTTCAGCATATGTCTGACTTTAAATTTAGGCTGTAAGATGAAGTACAGAAGCAACTTAAGCTTTCCTCCTATTATTGAATGGAATTCAGTGAATTCAGAATTTCCATTCTGAATGGAAATAATATAGACAAGATATCTAATGAAAGAAATTCACTGAATAGGCTAAGAGCTGTTATCACTTTAAAAAAAAAAAAGTTCTGGATATCTTTTCTTGGTTCATCTGACTGATCAGTCAGTTACTTGCTGTTTTATTTACTTATTCTAATTGGATAAAATACTTATTTTTGATTCATGTTTTTTAATATTGCAGATCATGAGTCGGTTCAGTGGTGCTATGACAACTTCATTAACTACAGGTCCCTGATGTCTGCAGACAATGTACGCCAGCAGCTGTCACGAATCATGGATAGATTTAATTTGCCTCGTAGAAGCACAGATTTTACCAGCCGAGACTATTACATCAATATAAGAAAGGCTTTAGTTACTGGGTATTTCATGCAGGTATGTGTGTGTTTTTGTAGGGCAAGTAGTTTAGTTTCATGTTGCTTTTACTGTTAGTGTGTTTGCTATCACTCATCAAAACTTGAGGAATATTAAGGTTGGTTGGTTGTGATTCAAAGTAAAATGTTGAGTCAAACTTCACTTGGTGCAGAAGTTGTAGACAATCCTGCAAGTTTGAAAAATACAGTTTCTGGTCTGACCAGTCAGGAATTGACTGTGTGAGTACTTCAACAGCATTATGAAGTCGGTAACGTAATACACGCCTCAGTAATGTTGGTGCTAGCTGTCTGAGCTTACCACAATACTTCTGAGGGTGAATTATCCTTATCCAATTGAGTAGGAATTACATTCCTTGATAGCCAGACTGCTTAATCCAATACTCAGAGATTAATTAAATCTCTGATACCACGGTAGAGGCTTCACTTTCCTGATGAGCCCACCATTTGACTGTTGTTTTATCTATGATGTCTTAGTAGAGGCAAGCAAGGATGAATGATAAAGAAGGAGATGGTAGCAGACTCTCCCTCTCTAGGGTCTTTTTCTCCGTAGGTGGCTCAGCGAACCTATCCCAAAATCTTGTTGTTTTTGACGTCCTTTACTAGATTTAATTGTAAGTGGGCAGAATTGTAGGGATTAGAAGATATCCCTCTGGATATCATCTAGTCCATCCTGCTGTAAACTGGATT
This sequence comes from Bambusicola thoracicus, assembly GCA_002909625.1. Taxonomy (NCBI): domain Eukaryota; kingdom Metazoa; phylum Chordata; class Aves; order Galliformes; family Phasianidae; genus Bambusicola; species Bambusicola thoracicus. Next base: position 15,687 of record PPHD01013424.1, on the reverse strand, counting down.
TTGCCACCTCAAACAAACTGAGCAGCCTGAGGAGATTCCAGAAAAGATTTTATAGCAAAAGTGTATTTTATCCCCTCACTCAGAATTATTGAGCTGAATCGAGAGATAGCTGTGGTAGATTCGTTGAAGGTATTTGAAGTCAAAGCCATTTCAACAGTTCTACTCTTTAATCTCCATGACGTTGTGGTACCTGACCTCAACTCTGAGCCTTCTTTCATCAATTCCTTGTTGCTATGTGCCATGTTCAGTAGAAAAACTGTTTATAATGCCTGCAACGGGAAATGTTATTTATCTGCAGCTGCAGGACTTAATTTTTAAGTCTATGTGCATGTTGTGCCTTCTGTTTGCAGAGATTCTCTGGCATTTTGGGGGCTCTTGTTAAGAATACCTGAGTAATGAAATGCACACATCAGTTTTATCTGCTTGGTACAGAGCATGCATTGAATTTGAAGTGTGAGCGGTTGCACAGTGTGTTCATGTACAGTGGGTAGTCTGTGCAAGCAAAGTAGTAAGGTCTGTGGGCACATGCTGGTTAGCTTGGTTCTTCAAGCTCCTGAGTTTAACAATATAGTCTGAAATGAGAAAAACAGTAGCAGCCACTGTTCTGATATAGTTCCTGACTACTATATCTTCTAATTTAATTGCCGTTTGTCCTAGAAACGGTCATCAAATTCCACTTGTTCAGTACAATAGGAGTATCTGTATTAATTGAGGCCTGTGGCTGATGTCTGGCATTATGTGCCTTCAGGGTATTTTATTAACTTAGAACAGAACCACTTAATTAACAGGAGAGCTGTAAACTTGCCTGCCTTCAGTTGTGTCTTAGTCACTGATAATTACAGACTTTATGTTGGTTACTGACCATCTTCTTACCCTTTGTATTTAAATACAAACAACTCTGTAGAAAAGCTTCTGGAATGACAGATACTGCCAGCAAGTTAAATATGTTGTAAAGCTTTTGTGCAGGGTCTCCAGTTTCACCACAGTTTTTACAAGGGAAAACTTGTTTCTTGATTCTTTCTAGTAACTGTTGCAACGTGACATATCTGAATATGTAGAATATACATAAAATAGAGCAGGAGCACTTGGAAAATCTCTTAAGAAACTACCCATTAAAAATAAAACGCATTAGAAAATAAAAGTAACACAACTGAAGCTTTGATGCTTACAGTATGTTTTGCTTAAAAATATCTGAAATCACAGCTGTTAATCATGAAGGAAATCTTAGCATTTTCGTGACTTGACTTTGCGGTCGTACATGTTTGTCTGGGGTGGTTGTCTTTTTAAGAGTAGGAAATGCCAGAGTTTGTTAACTAAATTTAAATGCTGTGGAAAGAGTATCTTTACATACATCGCAGCTCAGACATGCATGTGGGAGAACTTTGGCTTTCCAAAGGACGTTCCAGACCCTGAAGTTACTCAAACATTTGAAAGACGGAGACAAAAAAGCCCAACAGTTCTCTCTCTCAAAGCTGTTCTGTTTGTCTTCAAATTAAGCTTGGGACCTTTTTGGAAAACATGGCTTAATTAAACACAGGTTATATCAGGGTCAGTACAGACGATGAAAGTCAGTAACCTGTGCTATACGAAAAGTTAGGTGTTGAGGCTGCTCATTAAAATCTCATTCTTGCTACTACAGAGGTTTTGGTACTGCTTTGTATATATTAAAGTCTGTATGTAATCATATTCCTACAGTAATAGGTATTCAAGTTACAACATCAAGGTGGTCACCAGTGCATTTAATGGTATTCACTTCTCTGAAGGATTGCAGAATACAGTTTTTAATAGCTTTGGAAACACATTTGCATGACGTAAGAGCAGAAATTTCAGAAATCAGAGCACCAGCTCTTGCTCTTCAGTACCTTCTATCATTCATTCTTTCAAGAAGAAATATGAGAAACAATCGATTCCATAAACTGTTGAGACCAACCTGCCAAAATTAGTAGCCTTTGTTATTGTAAGTGCATTCAACTTGGACAGTGTTTGATACGTTTACCTCAGAATACGTGGTTGGGCTGAGTTATGTAATGTGATGGATAATATAAGCACACTTAAAACTTTAGGGGTGGAACAGCGACTCAATTAGTAATAAAGTTGTGATGACCTTGAGAACAGTATTGGGGAAGCTGGAACTGGAATGTATGTTTGTCTTTTACAGTGGCGTGATCCATGGCTTCTGTTTGAATTTGTTGTCCTAATGAAAAGCATTATACGTTATCAGCAGGTGGGATTTTCTCAGTCTGCAGAGGAGTCCGTTACAGGAAGAGACGCATGGGCTGCCTTGGATCCTTCTGATCCTTTTAGGGTTGTGTTTATGCAGCATACGTTATGTAGTCAACTGTGTTTAACTTCTGGCTCCTATTTCCAGCCTCATTTGCAAATGTTTCATGTTAATATGTGACAAATTCTTTGAGAAACTCTAAGTTCTGGTTTGGTCCCATGTGCCTTCCTTAGCACTCTTTGTCTGTGGAAAATGAACGTGTTTGATAGGCATGCTCGGTATGCTTCTGTGGTTTCGGTGGAAGCCTGATTTCTCTTTTTTAACTGAAAAAACATCACTGAACCACAGAATGAGTGAGGTTGAAGATGATTTTGCCCAACCACCAAAACTGACTTCTGTGAAAACAAAATCGGAGGAGTGTCTCATTTCAGAGCTCATCTGTTAGATTTCCCCCTCCCACCCCACCTATGTTCTGCATCCTTAAGCAAGAATCCTTTTGTGGTCAGTTAGGCCTTTCTAGGCAATCTGCCATTTGAAGCATGGGAGAGGGGTCCAGGGAAAGTTGAACTTTTCTTTCAAAATGTTTCTGTAACCAAGCAGATATCTAAACACACTTTGCAGAGGAGTGCTTGGGTTTTGTTTTCCTAATCTGTAGGAACTTCAGTCGTGCTTTTTTCTTTTCTTCATCTCTAAAGATGAAATTTTATTTCCTGTAGCTAGTAAGTCGAGAACATGTGCCAGCATGACATTGCCCAGTCCTTTGCACCTCCCTCCTCTGCTCCCCATATTCACAGAAGGTGCAGAATTACCGATGTCATCCTTCCTGACAGTAGGCACCTGGGCTTGTCTTGTGCTGTCCTTTCCATGAGACCTCCCTATCAGTTGATGTAACTTAATTAACTGAACAAAGTAGCAGAAAACAGTTAACATTCTCTGCCAGATCAACATATTACACTGACTTGTTGAAGGGTAAAACAAGCAACAGAGTCTTACATAAAGGAGAGCTTGGATCATACATCTGTATCATATCTACATATCTAGATATCGTATATCTACAAGCAAGAGAAGGATAGGAGAGATCACATCCCTTTTCCTGATGTCGGGGAGCCAGTATGCTGTATTTTACAGGCACTGGAACTGGTTGCATGCCAGGGGTGCAGAGGTGCATAAATTTATACGCTGTCTCCTGTGTGTGCTCATTTGCTCACTTACGTCAGCATTGGTGCTTTCCAGAGCCCGTTTTAAATTCTTTCAGCACAGTAATCTTGCAGGATGCTTGCACCTTCAGAGAAGAAGCAGAATTACCTTTGTCATCAATGCTGAAACAGCTCTGTCCAGGGGTGAGCAGGAAGATGCAGTGGCGGATAGTTGGATCATCATTGCTTGTTGTGGAGCCATCGCTTCACTGTGCACGTTTCATTGCCATTACTGAACCTGAAATTAGCTATCATTCTGTCTGCTAACAAGCATACTTAGGAGAAACATCTAAATAGGATAAATGCTGTGGGCTTGTTATTGTCTCAGAATTGAAATAAATTGTAATAGAATGCAACCACTTAAAGGTGACTTAATGCTGATATCAGGGTTCTAAGATGACATTTTTTCTAATTGGAGTTATTCTAGTCTTTTTCCTACTCCAGAAATTTAGAGCTAGCTGTGCTTTTCTTCTGCATTTTTATGAATATTCTTAATTAGTTATATCAATCTTCTTATTCCAGAGTTGCACAAATAGAAAGCTTCACTATAAATTATGCAGAAAAGGAAACGGTCGTATGCATTTGAGGGAAAGTAAATGCTGCTACTTTACTGTTTTTAATATATCTGGGGGTGATGGAGGTGGTAAAGGTAAATTGTATTGATTTTAAACTCAGCAGAACACAGTTTTGTAGCAAAAACTAAAACCGACCGTGTTGTCCTTCTGTAGGCAGAAGAGCAGCAGCTAAAACACGTCCATACGTTTGTACGCATGCTCGCTTCTGGAAAAATGAAATTTATTTCTAAAAACAGAATAAGAAGCACAATTCAGCACTCACGTGCACTGTTGTTGTGCCACGTCTGAACAGATGAGTTACCGGTCTGCTCTGGTTTGCAGCTGTACTGCTATTTAGTTCTGCACATTTTGGGTTGAGCTGAATAAAATTAAGCCTGAGTTGTTACGGGCAGTGCACTGTTAGCTTCCTTTTAAAAATGCTTATGTTGGCTCTCCAGACTTGAAAATAAAGTGGCTGTATAATGTCTGAAGTCTGGGGTGAGAACAGCTGATGATTATGGAAATGGATTATGGAAGCCCTAGGTAGGAACATCATAAAATGTAACAGAAAGGCACATTTAGAAGTAAATAGCTTGTTGCAAAGCTCATGTCCTGGTGTAGAATTTGAGGTAACTGTTGGATTAGAAGTCCTGTGATCTTAATCTAATAAATGTGATTTACCTCTGAGGAGGCAAAAAAAAAAAAAAAAGTAGGAATTAAAACAGTTTGAAAACAGTGAAGTGTACAGTCTGTATTCGAGGTAAGTAGCTAATGGTGATATGATTACAAATGTCTTTTGCACATCTTTTTAGCAGTTCTGTTCTGCTTAATCTTTTTATGGTATTTTTGTACGTATAAATGATGAAATGACTACAAGGGTCATCTTGAATTTCCAGTATCGGAAGGTTAATTTTAGTTACATGTACTTCTAGATTAACTGTTCTTACAGAGAGCATCCTTCTAAGGGTAACTGATTGCTTTACCAAATCTTAATGAGCTCAGGTATCAGATCATCTTGGTGAGGCAGACATTCTACCCTTTCACAGAGCAAGAAGCTTGGTCAGGGGGGTTAATTGATTTTTACCAAGGTCACAGCAGAAGCACGTTGCTGAACCTACATTTTTCAGCTCTGAAGCTTGTGCTGTACCAAGGCTGTTCTCACCTTTGGACATGTTAAATTTCCCGTTCTAACTGGACTGATGCTTTTTTTTCAAGCTCACCAGGAGGGAATTTGTAGAATAATAGATGCATCAATAAAGTTACTACTGAAACAGTGCATTAGTAAGAGCTTGAAATGATAATACAGCTACTGTAGGACCAGTAAGCAGCAGCTGCAAACAGTGTGCTGGAAGGAGTTGTCTGTGATAGATCACAGCTATTGTGGTGTTCACAAACCTGTCTGTTAAATATTGCCTTCAATACTGTTTGTGTTGCTGCTGTGCTAATAATTCTTCCTGCTGAGAACTATTCTTACATGTTGCTTGAATTGTATGTTAGTGAATACATGTAAGGCAATTAGCAGAAACTGTCGTCTTGATCGTGTGTGTGCAAAAAAAAGTGAATACTTCAAGTGGTCCAGTAATGTGCTCAATGCAGACAAGGTTTCAAAGCTGCAATGAAGTATTTTGGATGCAGTGTTTTGGTGCTAATGAATTGTTCTCTTTTTACGTAGGTGGCGCACTTGGAACGAACAGGGCATTACTTAACAGTAAAAGATAACCAAGTGGTACAGTTGCATCCTTCCACTGTTCTTGATCACAAACCAGAATGGGTGCTTTATAACGAGTTTGTCCTTACAACAAAGAACTACATCCGGACATGTACAGACATCAAACCCGAATGGTAAGCAGAAAGTCGTAAAGCAGTTGTGAACATGGGGGTGTTCAAGAAACGTTTGGATGTTGTGTCGAGTGATATGATTTAGCTGGGGAGTATTGGTGATGGTTGGACTGGATGATCTTTTAGGTCTTTTCCAACCTTGATAATTCTGTGTTTTTTTTTTTTTTTTTTTCCCATCATAGATGGTCTTTTCACTTTTCATGAATCCAGTATTATCAAAACAGTTTGGGGAATGGCAATTGTATGGACTAGTGAACTTGTAGCTGACTAAAGGTTTTCTTTGTGGATACCAGTTTCTGGTTTTTGGGAGTTGTGTGCAAAACTCAGGTGCTCAGGCTCTACGTGTAGTGTGTGGAGAGACCTTTGACTTCAGAGCTTGTTAAGTCAGTTCTAGAGGAGCTGCTTAGAGATGCTACATTTGGGAGTGTTCCCAGTACTTCTTTGTGTGCCAAAGAGATGCTGATAGATGCCTCAAGATCTAGAACTCTCATGGCAGTTTGTGCCTCTACGTTTTTTTGTGAGAATCTGAACAGGATTCAATGCTTTCTTAAAATAGGAAGGAAAGTTGTAGTAATATTGGTAGAACCTGCCTTGTAATAATACACATCAAGGAATTGAGAGGCCTGGTACTCTGTCGACAGTGGAGATCTGAATCTTCTCCCCTGTCTTTAAGGTTATACCTGATCTGTGAAGTTGTAAGCCTGGAGGAATATGGGAGGTTTTTCACCTGTTGTTGAAATAGTATGTTGCATAGAAAGGCTTGTAAGTCAAATAGCACAGGGCATAGGACGCTTTCTTTTGTATTTTAATGCATACTACTGTTCCAAATCCTTCAGCAGAAATCTTTCTGAATAAGCCCTGTAAATGCTGAAGCAGAAATATAGCATCTCTCTTGACTGAGTTTTTAAGCTTAAAGCAGCTAAGAGTGAACTGCTGCTCTTGTACAAGCTGATACTTAGGTGAGCGTAATTGTGTGCTTCTTTGTTTTGGACTTGGGCACAGGATTGAAACTAAAATGTATACTCTTTCATTAACCTCAGACATGCAAGGTGGGGAAAAAATAAAAGGATAGTATTTGTTTCAGTCAGTTGTAGAATTTGTATAGGATGCATCCTAAAGCTGGAGTATAAGTAATCAATCTTTCCTTTTTTGACAGGCTGGTGAAAATTGCCCCTCAATATTATGACATGAGCAATTTTCCACAGTGCGAAGCAAAGAGACAGTTGGATCGCATCATTGCCAAACTTCAGTCCAAGGAATACTCGCAGTACTGAATTTATGCTTTGAACTGAAGTTATTCAGAGGACAGCTTTAAAAGATGAATGGATTCAAAGTTCAAGTTGTGCTCTTCACTTTGGTTCAATAATGGCCTTTTATTTGAAAGCTTTTTAATTTTTCTTTACAGTAAATATTCCATTCTGATTTCATAAATTAAACATTTATGCCTCCCTTTTGTGTTGACACTGTAGCTCATACTGGAAAAGCTGATCAATGTTTTGCAGTTTATTGAAAGTAGTTCTATATATAACAATGTTATAAGCATTTCTTTAGAAATGGTTGAAAATGCTTCTAAAAATGTGATTATCGACCATGGTATGCATGATCGTTGTAATTGTTGACATTCCTTTTAGAAGTTGTGAAATGTTACAACTTGTGCTTATGTAGACACAACCTTCAGCTTCAGTACGAAGGTACTGACTTCAATAAAGTCTATTTATACTAATTTTGTGCCCACAGTATGTCAGTATTTCAGTTATTTTGATGGAAATGTGAGAAACCACTTAGTCTCATTACACTGTTGTTTTACGGACTCGGCAGTAGTATAATATTAAAAAGCACAGATGCTTGAGCAGCAGAATGGTGGTGGATTCAATATTCTACATGAAGTCTTAATCCCTTGCAAACTTCTTTAAGTTATGTAGAGAATTCTTTACAAAGTGAATGTTTTGCATGCGTGCAAATTTCTTTGGAGAATGCATTGTTTGAACCATTCCCAGATGTTTCCAGGGCAGAACTGTGGTAATATGTCCTATAAAGTGAAGCATCTGTGGCTAGTAGGAACTTAACCTACCAGACACTGTTCAGATACCCTTTCAGATTAACACAAATAATACCATAAGCCACTCTGTAGTCAAATTAAATTTCAGTATTGTCATTTGGTACTGATATTTAGCGAAATACAACTTGACAGCATTTTCAAGATAGGAAGGTAATTTCATGGGGAATATGACTTAGTAAGATTTAATACTTGGTCAGATTTTGAGGGTTTTTCTCCTTCCCTGGAATAATACATTTGAGATTCAGTCCTTCTGGCAAAGAGAAGCTGGAGCAGCTCTTGCCAGAGCCGGTTCCCCTACAGTGGGGGTTGTTGTTACTTCCAGCTTGAGTTTTTTGTCATGCTTTAAGGCATGTTTTGCCTGGAGATTTGGCAGCCATTCTCAGTTATGCTACTGGAAGACTGATCTTAAGCCACAGGTGTATCCTGTGTAAATTGCAGGTTGAACACTTGGCCATTAGATTAGTTGGAATCGAGTAGTTTCAGGATTCTCTTTCAGCTCCGACTTTTATTTTGAAATGCAGTTTGGTGGAGAGTAAGTACAGAAGCTGTGAAAACCCCTTAGCAATGAAAACAACGTTATAAAGAGAAGCATGTGTGAAGGTAAAGTTGATTTGAGTTCATAATACACAGTGGGACTTGTGAGTCTTCCCCAGGCTCAGTAACAAAGTGAGCCAGGAGGGGATTTTCCCTGCTGGAGAAATGCTGGAATTGGTCTGGTGCTGTTCGTGGGCTTCCATGCTCCGTGTGAGAACTGATGAGATAGACTGACCGTTTATAAAGTGTTGAACTCAAAATTGTGTTCTGATTGCGGTTAAGAGTTATTAATGACAGATGGTCTGAACAACTAAGGCTTTGGTTTTAAAACTGTACTCCTAAACACGTTCCTTTACAAGGTTCTGCTCTGGAGTAATTCTCAAGTTCAGCACGTGGTGCTTCAGAATTCCCTGTCCTCCTTCAGGGAGAGGGAAATGCGGAATGCTGAAAAATGGCTGCCCTCAGGTAAGAATTTCTGTAGCATTTCTGTGCAGCCTTCAGCTAAATGGCGTAGAGCCACCTGTGAAACTTTTCCTAGGCATGGCAAGGTCCACAAACAGAGCCAGAGTCAGTTCTCAGCATGAAATCCCTCGAGGACCCCAGAAGCAGCTGCCATAGATTGCAGTAGATTTGGTGCTTGAACTGGGGAGCAGATGGGTATTGCTGTGAGTGGAACTTGACACTGGAGAAACTTGGGCTTTTTGTTCTTTATAAATTGTCATACCCACAAACTCAGCTTGTTTGTGAGTATGACAGTCAACTTGGGATCTTTCATTCCTGTGCATCTTTGCTATCAGGAATGCAAATACTACTGGCCAGATTAATGTCCTCTGACAGCTGTGCAGCCCTGCCATCTTCCAATTAAGTCAGTGACACCTGTGCAATCCACCTGAAGGCTCTGGGGTGCACCAGTGTCATTGGCTTAATTGGAAGGCTGTCGGGTTTCACAGCTGTCACTGGGGACTGAAGAGGCCAAATTCTCTCTTCCCTCTTGGCAGTTGGAATGCATGCGATGGGAATCAGCTCGGCTGTTGAGACCTCGCTGGAATCTGCGGGCTAGCAGTCTGAGAAGATGCTGAAGCACGAGCATCTTGGGAATGTGGTGAACTTGATACGTGCGTGACTTTGTGTTTGTCATCGTGATTCCTTGGAAGCACTTTTCGCAGTAAAGAACTGCCATTCAGAACATTTGCAGTGCTTGAGTTCAGGGCTGGAGTGTTTTCTGGTATAGGATTGTATGTGTTAGCACAGACAGTGGAGGATGGAATGGCGGTAGGGTTGGAATGGGAAAGCTCATTGTCCTACTATGGACGCAGTGCAATCAGGTTTTACTGCACAGTACTGATGCGTGGTTTGTTTTTTAAGCAACAAAGTATTTAAGGATTTAGGACAGTAACGGGTAGACAAGCTTAAATCACTGTCGATTGAGTGCAAACCTCATTTAGAAGTAGCTTTAGAGCCATGTAGTATGTGGGGAGAAGACAACTAATAAGTAACCTTCTGTGAAAGAGTAATGAAAGGTGCAATGTGACTTGCCAGATATTATCTAGGTCCTGATGGGAAAGTATCTGGAACTCTCAGCTGCAGTTACCTTAGGCATACAGTGCTTACATGCAGAATAACTTGATTTTGAGCATGGGCTGTTTTTCTTAAGCATTTTGAAAGCTGGAGCTTCATTCCCTGTTCTTTTTCCTTATGGAAAAGCTGTCGATAACAGTGGCCTGGAAAAACAAAAGGAGTCTGTGAGAGATCTGCTAATTGGTCTGCTTTATTGTAAGGGTACGAAAGTCACTGTGCACTTCATGGTGTAGTTGTAAGAAATTGCCCTTGGTACTCAACTGATTTTGCCTGCTTAGATGGCAGTAAATAGGAGAAGTTGGAATTAACAGAATGGGGGGGCTGTCTATCTAATGGCAGATGGAATTTAAGGCTCCCACCACGCACTTTTTGTGAAGTACCACCATTAACTGAAATAATCTGAGTTTTTAAACCTCTTCACACTTTCATAAGTGGTAGCAGCACCCAGAAATGTTTGCTTTCTGTTTTGGAACGGGGCAGATCTGTGCTAGGAAGCATCTGTGAATGGCAGTGAAATGCTCTGTGCTGTGGCTCTTTCTGCTGGCTGATGGAGTGAGGGATTCTGAGTGAAGTACGTTCCAGTTCCAGATGCACCTGACCAACCTTGGCCATCTGCTGTTCCGCTGTGTTCCCTGCCTTACTGATATCTTGTAAATTGCTTCGGAGTGTTCGGAATACTAGCTAGGGGTGTCAGTGTGCTGCAGTAGGCTGAAACCTGCTGTAGGGAGCCGTGTGAAGCCAGAGGCAGGACGAGGTGATCTCCTGAGGTCCCTCCCAACCCCTGCTGCCCTGTGATGCTGTGAAGGATCTCTCCATGAGGATTAGTTGGCTGCCTGCTTTGGGATGAGCTGAAAGGAAAAGCAATGCTTGCTTTATTCACACTGATACATTTTTTTTTTTCCCCAGAGGAATTGTGTTGGTTCTTTTTTGTTTGTTTGTTTTGGAGATGCATGGTTTGTATAAAATGAACTATTTATACTGCAGGACTTTTTTTTTTTAATGTGTTAGATAGTACAATAGTATTAAATCAAAGTATATATATTTTTAAAGAGGAGGGTCTTCCATCCTAATAGTGCTTCTGTATAATACCTCAAAGCAGTGAAGGGCTAACATTGATGTGAGGTGACGTTTAGGTTTGTTAGAGGTAGTGCTGGTGACTGAGTATATAAAGCTGTGTTTAGGTACGTCTCTCTTACGTTCTGCATACCGTGTTTGGATCTCTAGGGATTCTGTAGCGTTCAGATCTTTTTTGTCCGAGATGGGAATAAATGTTGAGATTGTGCTGCACTGTTTCTGTTATGAACAAAAAAACAACTCAAACTTTTGAGTGATCTGTAAACAGATGCAAAGGATCTGCACTGCAGTCCTATTTGCAGTTATACCCACAGATCTGTTAATCTGTTGTAGGTGTGCTCACTGAAGGTGAAGTGCTGTTGGTGCAGCCCAGTTGGTGTCGGTGTGTTCTCTCATAGTCCAGACAGCTCTGCACGACAGTAGTACCACAGTCTGATCACTTCCTCGCTACTGGGATAAAGGCTTGTGACACCAACCAGCACTGGTTTGTGATTTGTTGCTGTCCATTTGCACAGCACACGTTGGAAACGGCTCAATCTTTGTCCTACAAATAGCAGGTGAAACCAAACGTGCTGAAGTATGAGCATGTCATTTACGTAGATACTTTAATAAGAGGTAAAGGGCAAGTAGTTTTCCTTCCATCCAGTCAAGCTGTAATTACTAATTTGTAATCAGATTGCTATAATTTCCTTCATTTTGTGACAGTTTAGCAATAAAAAGCCATACCTCACCCCACGGTATTAGGAACTGTAGAGATAAATGCATGCATTTATTCACTTACTGTACTTTATTAGAAGTAGCCGTTTGTTTTGCCTTTAGAGTAGCTGAAGGTTTAATAATAAACATCCTTTACTATTGTAAGTATGATCTGTATCAGTACTCTGACCCTTTGAAATCGTTTAGTTTGGGGGCTATATGTGTGACATGAGTTATTTGAAGCAAAGAGGGAAAATGATCTACTTGGTCAACCTGGTTCATTTTCTACTAATATATCTTAAACAAGTAGCTTTCTTTTTTTGATACATGTCCTGTAGCTGTTGATATAAAACTGGGCATTGGTCTCTTGTAGCACAAACCTCAAATATTTTTTATCTTGAACCGAGCAGCTTTGAAACAGGATCAAACCGTCACATGAGAGCACAAACGATGAGCTCAGACTGCCTCTAATTTTCACTGATGCATTTGAGATAAACGTTTGGCATCAAGGAGGTGCCAACTTCCACTATCAAGGGATTAAACTAAGTATGGTAACAGCAGTGAAGTAACATTCCTATAGCAGTGGTAATAGCTTCCTTCTGATGGTTTGAGGTGTTTAATTTTGCAGTTACTCAAAAACGCTGAATGTATGTCGGACAGATGATAAAATAATCCCCACTTGTATACATCTTGGCTCTGAGTGATTCTTCAAGTTTTTTCCAGCTATGAAAGCTATGCAGTCGTTATGTTGTATAGAAAACTAAAACATAGCACAAATTACTGTTGATAATAAATATTTCCTGTGGCTCTAAACATATATTATTTTGGGCTGGTCTTATTCTTTTAGCTCAAGTAGGCTCTTGCTTTCCATTCGATTTCAGTGTTTATTTTGTAAGCATACCACATTAACATTCCCAGCCTCATTGCTTCCAGCAGCACAAACAACACTTACGGCACCGAGCGCTTAGCAGGCTTTGCAGAGCAGTGCTGCTGGTGGACTACTTCCTGCTTGCTTCCTTCCAGCGTTCAGCCGTGTGATGAAACGGCTTCTGTTCTGTACTGGTTTTTACTGTCAACGTTTGTGTGTGACTTTAAAGGTTAACAAACTAAACTTGACTTGTCGAAACTTAGAGTGGTGTGTTTGAGATTATTCCATTTTGCATGTTGAGTAATGGGTAACTGATGAGCCTTTCTTTTCTGGCAGGATGGAGCAGTTCTTCACAATTAAAAAGAACCAACGAAGACCACCTGGATGCACTGTGAGCCTTCAGTGCAAGGCTTACAGCTCAGTTCGTACTGTGGCAGGAGGTTAAAAGCAGTGAGATTCCCAAAATGTTTCTAGGAGCAGCCAGCTGTCCAGAAGGGTATTGACAGCTCTGTTCCAATAGCTGGTCGGTTATGGAATATAATGGAAGCAGACTTAAATTACTGCTGTTTTAAAATACTTTAAAAAATCATTTAAGAGCAGGTAATAATAGGCAGGACTTTGAAACTCCGGCCTTCCTGCTGGAATTGTTTGCCCCGTTTGCTGAAAAGAGTCACTTCAGTAAATTTATGGACAACGAACAGCTTGTTGCTATGCAGACCACCATTAAAGAAAGGTCTGTAAGGGGAATGGAAAGAAGAACAGTAGGAAGTGCATTCCACTGCGGATGTTAGATCAGGGCTACGCCTTACAAGGTGTTGTTACAAAGCTCCCCATTGGACTCCCTGCTTTGTAAATCCAAATACTCCGCTCAAATGTCAGTTCTCTGCATTCTCTGGCACTGACAAATACTGGGTTAAATGGGGATGTAGTGGTAGAGCCTCAGTCTTCTGAAATCCCAGTTGTCTCTGGAGATTTATGGAAAGTAAATAGCAAAATGTTCAGTTATATGAAATAGGAAAGGCCTTCTTCATAGACCTCTTCACAGTGATAGTCTACCGCACTGTTACTTAACACTACGATTTCCTGCAGCTTTATTATTATTTTTGCAAATAAAACTCCAGAGTCCAACAGTTTGTAGTCTGCTGGCTCCTTCAGAGACCAATGATTGGATTCCAGTGGGTACAGTGAGATTTTGGAAACTCAAATGCTTTCTTAGCAGTTCCTGGGTAAAATAATCTGATTACATAGATTTTAAAAGCCTGTATCAACGGAGGGCTGGCTAGACTCAGAACTTCCTTAATTAACAACAAAATTAACAGCAAATCTTTGTTCTTACTGCTTCCAAAATTTTGACTAAAAAAAAATATGCAGAGGAATTCTAATTGCCTTCCATTGCGTTCCCTTTGTTCTGCTCTAAGAAAAACGATTACCCTTTGCTTTGGTTTTGGGTGACGTGTAACAGAAAGGACAGGCTGAAAAACAATGCCTGCTACAAAATGCCTACTTGGCTTTGGGTGCGTTTTCTCCTGGTGAGGTTTGTGTTTATTAATTGGGTCAAATAGAATGATGTCACTAATGAAATCCAAAGCTAATGATCTGTCAAATCCCTTTGAAATATCAATTATTTCTGAGGGTTTGCTGCCTCTTTGTGGTATTTCTTGTGTAAAAAAAAAATGGGATTCTGTGTCGATCAAAGCTTTTCTTGGGATTGTGCAAAAGACAAATGGAATTCCATTGCATTTCACAGTGTGCGACCGGGAGGCTGCTGTCTGCTCTCCTCTGCATCCCTCACCATGCAGCGCATAGTGCCAAACAGTCAAATGTTTTTTTTTTTTAATGTCTGTAATATGCTTTGTGATGATGAGGTGCTACTGCTTTATCAATCAGCTTAGAATAAAGGGCAGTGGAGCTCCTTTCCTCCTTCGTTATCTGAGTGATGACGAGATCTCATCGCACCCTTCAATACATTCGTTCTGAGATGACATCTTTACCGTCACTGATAAAGTAGTGGTGATTCTACTCGGTTTAAATCACTCACTCACAGTGACCGGAATGTATCTGGGAGCAGGAAGAATCTCTGTGGGCTTCTTCTTGGAAGTAGATGCTCACATAGATTGGTTACTTAGATAGTTGCTATATAACATTTTTTACTTCATAGAGTAACTAACCATAGAAATGTTATTTGGGGGGAGTTATAATCATATAGGGCTTTAGTAATTTCTTTACATGGTTAATTGGTGGTGAGACTACCAAAAGATATGAACTACCTCATACATTCATGCCTGCTTACATTTGAATGACATATATTCACTTGGTTCTTATTTATAATTTTGGGGTATTGAACTGTTGAAGATTACTCATGTTGAAAAGCTGCTGGAAGGCCTTAACTAGGAATTAAATCATAGTGGCTTCATTTTATAACAGTGTCATCGAAAATATCTTGCTTGCAGGACAATCAAACTCATCAGTGTTCTGCTCTTCCACTTCAGTAGACAAAGTTTTAATCAGTGGCGCACTTGATCTTGCAGAAATCAAGGAAAATAATTTCCTGCACTTCTGAGATGAGCAAAAATTCATGTAATCTAGCTTTTAGACTCGTGGCAGATTTATTTATTTTTATTATTTTCACTTCTTTTTGAATCTCCAGTTTTACTTTATTCGGTTGCCTATTTCATGTAACTTCAACTATCAAGTTGACTCAGTGGTTAGATAGGATAAAGAGCAGGCAACTAAAGCTAAACTCAAGCAAGGCAGATAATCGACTGATAGTGAGATAAAAGCATTTTGAAAAATGTAGTTTTCTCTTTGGTTGTTTATTTGCAGTTGGTCGTGACACTGAGGTGGCTTTAGAGAACCTTGTTATGAATTTCTGACAGCCTCACGCAGCAGCATTTACAAAAAATACTTTTCTGTTGTCCTTCTTTGAGGTCCCAGTAGCCACTTATCTAACCTCAGTCATCTCTTTGTCTTTTTTTTTTTTTTTTTTTTTTTTGTATGAGGCCTTCACCATCTAACAAACTTATAAGAAAGTCATAAAGCTTATCTTCCAGGTGCTTAAGAGCCTGGAT
>PPHD01013423.1:0-17339 GCA_002909625.1 Bambusicola thoracicus | reverse complement strand
AACAAACAAGAACAAACCAAAACTCCAAGCCCTACTGCAGAAAAACTTCAGATTTTTTTTTCTTTTTTGGTATAAATTTGTTTGAGTATTTTTCTGATCCTGGAGAAAATCGTCAGAGCAGAGACAGATCTGCTGAAGAAATTCCTTTCACAACTTTCACACATCAGTAAGTGAAGAGGAACAGGCTGATGTACACAAAGAGATGTGGCATCTATCTGCCTTGAAAATTTTACGGTATTATTTCTTTTTAACATAAATCCAGTGATTGGATTCTTTGGTAAGTAGATCTCCTGAAGACCTGCTTTTATCCAGGATAAAACATGGCAAATTAGTCTCAAAACAAAGTATCCCATTATTCTGTTATTTCTGGTAAAGAAATATAGTAGTATCATTCCGGCTTTACTTCTAACTTCCTTGGAAATTATCCATCATGAGAAGAAGTTTATGTACTTCTAACAATAGTAGCTTGGGAGAATTTTGTTTTATTTTGTTTTCTAGCTACTTTTGAATCTACATTTGAATTTGTCTTTCAAATTTCTTTGGGGGAAGCATTTAGAATAAGTGTAGTGTTTGAAATCAATGAATTACTTCTGATTTAGTGTCACTGAAGATATACAATGTATTTGTATATATACAAAAAGGAAACTCAGATTTTTATCTCTTTGTCATATTTGTGTGTTTTCTAGTCAGCATACACAAATGCACAAAAAATACCTTATTTCTGTTAAAGATCTGTTGCAGAAAAATTTGAGCCTAGCAAAACTGGTCCTAAGCTTCTACTGATTGCATTAGGAACAGCACTCAGTAAATTTGGTGCTTTGATACTGAATCTCTGGTTCAATTATATGATATTGCTCAGGCAACGTATTTAGAAAATAGAAATTCTCCTACTGAACTGAGGCTCCTGCTTTGGGAATTACAGAATATTTTTTTTCACACTCTTTACATGTTGACTAATAATGATAATAATATAAAAGTTGTGACAGTTCTTCCTATCTTCTTCCTAGCTCTAATTGAAACATGCTCTTTTACTGATGATGATGAAACTTAACAGTTTAATATTAGTCTTTTTTTTTTTTTCCTTTCACTCTAGTTTAGTATAGGATATACTTACAAATATACAAAAAAACCCAACCTTTTAGTTTGCCTGAAAGATGATATGCAACGACCGTCATCTGTATGAACCAGAGACAATGGCATGCACCTCACAGAAGAGCCACTCATTTGCATCATCCTTCAGATGTAAAAATATGCGTATTACTTGCGCTCAGTGTTTGAAGTCAAAGTGCTGACTACAGCCACAGTCATGACTTTCAAAAATATGCAAATAATATAACCAGACAGAAACAAAAGTAAACTCTGTAAGTCATATGAAGCAGCCTGCCCTATTTAGACCTGAGACCTAGGTCTCAGCTGAAATAATGAGTCCATCTTTGGCTACCATTTCCAGAAATAAACTGATGAAAGAGAGCACAAAATAATGAGAATGATCTGAGTTTTGGACAAGATCTGCATGGAATGATTGAAGGAAGAGTGAAGATGCGAAGATTATTTAGCCTAAAGAAAAGGCAGCAAAAACCAGTTTGCAAAGAAGTATTGCAGAAGAATGATTGGTACTGTGTTTTCCATGTCTGTAATGGCTATGACAAGGGATAGCCTTAAATAGCAACAGTAGGATTTAAATGTTGGAAACAATAAATACAAGTGCTGATATAAATATTTTTTATAAGGCTGTGGAGTTTCCATCCTTGAAAGTGTTTGAGAACAAGTTAAACTTCTATCATGAATTAAATAAATAAAACCAATCCCTTGTAGCTCAAGTATTCCACAAGGACTTTAAATTCATCCATTTCTTCGGTTCTACTTGTTTCAAATTTTTCTGTCATGTTTTGGTCCTCTAACATCGTACTTCGATTTCACCATTGCATTCTAAGTTGCCTGAATCACTTCTTTTTTTTTTTTTTTTTTTTTTTTTGTGTTGGCTCCAAATCTGAAAGTAATTGCAAAATGGATTTGCTCCTTTTTAGTATTCCACTGTTTCAAAAGAAAAAGGCAACTCTTTTCAAAATAAAATGATTCCTTTTCATTTAAAATCCATTGCAGGATGATACCAGCTGCTTTGTATGATGCATAAGCAAAGCTTTTTTGAAATCTTGGATAGAAATTAAACTTCAAGATGTTGGATATGTAGTAATAACCATGGATGCAGAACATTCCCATCCTGACTTGTTTCTATGACTGATCTCTATGACAAGGAATATGAAAGAACCAAAGATCCACAACCTTATTTAGTAACATTGGAATAAGGATTAAATGACCGAGAACACTCTGTTGTTGGTTTTATTCAGGCTATGACTGAATGTTTGCTACTTGGAAATGCTGCCTAGTCCCTGACTGTTTCAAAAGAGTAACTAATTGCTGCAATAGAGAAAATGAGTTTGTCTTTCAAACGCATAGACGAGGAAATCTACACTGCACTGTCAAACAAAAATTTACACGTATGGATTAGAGTCGATAGCTTTAAAAGCTCATTAAATGCTGTCACTTTCAAGGCATATCAGATATTTGAAGCACATACAGAAAATTCTGTTTTTACAAGATCATCCCAAAACATAGTTGAGAGTTACAGCCTCTGTAAAACACAATGCATTTAGAATGAATATAGAATCACTAAATCAGGTAAAATCTTTTATAGTAGATACAAATCAAAGTTCTCCTTGATACTACAGCATTTATCTTTTCTGACCTAATCAAATCTTCAGTTCCCTTGAATTGCCACCCTACATCAGTAGTCATTGGTGGCAACTGAGTTACAAAGCCACTGATATGACTTTGATAAACATTTAATCTACTAAAATGACACTGCATTCTAGCATTTGTGATAAATAATTAGAAATAAGTTAATTACATATTCTGATTAATATGCTAATATAGAGACAAATGGGGTACACAGCAGTGTAGCTTACAGGCAGCTCTAAAGAAAGCCAAAATGCAAAACTGTGGATAAATCTTATGTATGTTGCACTAATAATGCCTGGTGCCATATTCAGTTGCTGGGAATAGTTTTATGAATTGTCTTAAAGTTATATTCCTAAATAGGTGTGTACTGTTTACAGGCTACATTTAAAGGCTGGATGGATATTATGTATGCAGCTATTGACTCGAGAGATGTAAGTACTGAGAATATTTTGAAGTACATTTTATCCTTGACGCATGTCTATCAACAAGTGTATATTTATATTTCTTCCAAAAGTGAATAGTATGCACACAGGAGGATGAAACAAAATTAAATACTAAAAAAACCTCATATGAGATTCTGCTGTGGAAAATTATTGTAACAAATTTGAATGCAAACTGCCAGATGCTGTTAGTAATTGATGGAATGGACAAAAATACACTGATATAAGTGACAAGGAAATAAAAGATATTTTGTCCAAGATTGCTGCTTGTTCAATTGAAATTTTCATATGAAATTTTAAGAATGATGTTTCATATTTTTCCCTCAGGTGTTACAGCAACCCAAGTATGAAGACAACCTGTACATGTACTTGTATTTTGTCATCTTTATCATTTTTGGGTCTTTTTTCACCCTGAATCTGTTCATTGGTGTCATCATTGATAACTTCAATCAGCAGAAAAAGAAGATAAGTATCGTTTCATTCCTATTCTAAAGATATTGCAAAATAGTGCCTTCCTGTAAGTGCATGATGTATGGAATGTATCAAAACTGAAAAAGCTGAAGAATACCAGAATATAAAATCTTACCCAGATGTTGCATACATTATCTTCATAAGATTTTACACTGTAGTGAACAGTACACACCTTTCTCCTTTCTGTTTTCAATTCTCCCAAATTCTATTCTGTGGCACTGAATTAAATAGTGATTTGTAACCACTGTAGGTTACAAAGGATACCTGTTCTTACTTTCATAGTGCAGCTGTGAATCTCACAGACATGGATGGTCTGAGTATCAGCTGCTTACCTTTAAAGCCAACTTATCAAATAAATGCTTATATTGCAGATAGTGAGATTTGATAACTAAGAGATCTTCAATTCAGTCATTTTGATTGTCAGGAAATTCCTGTCTACATCAAAATACTCTGTTTTCCAGGTTTCATTTGAAATTAATATGTAGCTCTTACAGTATTTTTTATATTTACCTCTCTTAATGTGTTAATTCTGTGAACATATTAAAGTTAGTTTATGTCAAGCAACAGGACCTAGATGACATTTTCTGTCAGTTCTATAAATTATAGGTACTTTAGTTATTGCTTGAATCTTTAATATTTTTAAATATCTTTAATATTACTCATCCGCAGTATTTCCATATGATGAGAAATTAAGCCAATATAAGATCTATAGAATCAGTTAGGATTCAAGTTGAGTATACACCTAATATTTATCAAATGAATGCAAAGGCTTTTTTTTATGCAGAAGAAAGAACGATCATTTGGATCATTTGCATATCAACACTACCATATACATAACTAAAATAAGCGCAATAACATGTACTTTATCTTTACACTGATTTTACAAGATGGGCAGTCCCAGAACACCAGTGAACATCATCTGTCTTTGAAAATATTTGTGCCATTTGAATTTTCTGGAAGAACAAACAAACATGCATGCACAATGTTTACTAGCACAAATTCTCCTTACCATTTTTCATCAATAACAGTACTGAATCCTCAGAAACTTTTGTCTGATTGTTGCTTTACCAAATATAGCTTAGTATGGCAGTTAGTTTTCTCAAGCCATTGAAGCTGGCCATCCCATTCTCTTTCAACTTTCTGTTGACTCTAATATAAAAATGGCAGTAATCCTTGCCCAGATTCTTGAAGGGATATCCACACTGCCTAACTCTGAATTCTCTGAAGATGTTATAATTTCACATGGAAGAAGGTTAGCAGGGAATAGAGTAAGGTAAAAACGTCGGTTTTCTTGCTAGATTTACTGTCATTTCTCCTGGAGTATTTGGTGCATTTTAACAAGACAATCAGAGTAACACATATATGGTAAATAAATTTATTAATCACATTTCACTTTAAAAGCTTTTCCAACACTCCATATAAATGTGATTGTAACCAGCTTTGATTTTATGTTTTTACTTTGGAGGTCAAGACATATTTATGACAGAAGAGCAGAAGAAATACTACAATGCAATGAAAAAGCTGGGATCCAAAAAACCACAAAAGCCTATACCAAGACCAGGGGTAAAATTATTCCTATACATCAGACCAATAGCTTCTTTTGAAGAACTCATTTTTTATCAGTATAGAGAGACACTATTTGTACTCATGCACAAATTATCATTAACTGGTCTATCAGTCAGCAAAAATGGAAAATGCATATGCTCTTAAGCAAACTATAAGCAACTTATCTTCTTTCAAGAACTGTATTAAAAGTTACCTGCCATTCTCTTGGTTTATCATCCATCAGTCATAATGCATTATAAAATCTTCATACTTTGAAACTATTTGATGAATTATTTCTTTTTAATTTCCTGGATTTTCTGTGTTATGTTTCCTGAAAATTTCAAGCAAAAATGTTCAGAATAAAAAGCAACAATTAGTAGTTTGGTCAAAGCTTAATTATTTCCCATTCAATTACTTGAGATCATTTCAAAAGGAATGCTAAGGTAGTAAAGTCAAACACTCCAAAGTTGTAATATGAAAGTGAAACTGATTACATGATTTCCACGAATCCATTTTCATGCCTATGCTTAAAGGACTGTCTTTAATCACACGATCTCACTCTATGTTTTTCTGTAAGTGCTCGATTTTATTCATTTCACAGAATAAAAAGTGTGTGAAGCAAAAGCTTGCATGGAAAAAGAGATAATGATGAATGATGTACCCCACAGAGTTAAATGTCACGATTATGCCAGGTAGCATACGAAACAAACAAACAGAAAAACTAGAAAACAGGCTGAACTAATCTGTTGTATTCACTTTGATTAATCTAGTTACGTTTCCTAGATATGTTTTTATGGAAAACTTATCGGTTTTACTACATATATTTTGTGACTTTCTTCTAATAGGAAAAGAAAAACAATTACAATCTGTAATGTTTGTTTTGTTTTTGTTTTTTCCTTCTCAGAACAAGTTTCAAGGCATGGTCTTTGATTTTGTGACACAGCAAGTATTCGACATTAGCATCATGATTCTTATCTGTCTTAACATGGTTACCATGATGGTAGAAACTGATGACCAGAGTAAAGAAATGGAAAATATTTTATACTGGATAAACTTGGTGTTCATTGTCCTTTTCACTGGAGAATGTGTCCTGAAATTAATTTCACTCCGCCATTATTATTTCACTATAGGCTGGAATATTTTTGATTTTGTAGTTGTCATTCTCTCAATAGTAGGTAAGTCTCATTTATTAACCTATAAAGTAGATAAAATGAATATAAATTGAACTTCCACTTAGTAGTACTATATGGCTACCTTTTTCCATTCCAAGGCTTCTAAGTCTTGCATGTTCTCATTTTATCTTATAATTTACCTAATCACCGTAATTGTTGTATTCATTCAAACTACATTGCACTTGTAAATATTAACTGGTAGAAATTCTGCAAGTGTAATCTACAGAATAGCTTTAATTGCTGCATAGAACATCAGTTTTAAAACTATTTTTCTAAATAATCACTACAATATGGAGAGTGTGGTAATATATCCTTTTTTTTTTAATTTTTCATCCTATTTTAGGTATGTTCTTAGCTGAGATGATTGAGAAATATTTTGTGTCCCCTACTTTGTTCCGAGTCATCCGACTTGCCAGAATAGGCCGCATTCTGCGTCTCATTAAAGGTGCAAAGGGAATCCGCACTCTGCTTTTTGCTCTGATGATGTCTCTTCCTGCTTTGTTCAATATTGGCCTGCTGCTCTTCTTGGTCATGTTTATCTATGCGATATTTGGCATGTCCAACTTTGCCTACGTTAAGAGAGAAGCTGGGATTGATGACATGTTCAACTTTGAAACATTTGGCAACAGCATGATCTGCCTATTTCAAATTACCACGTCTGCTGGCTGGGATGGCTTGTTAGCTCCAATTCTTAACAGCGGGGAGCCAGACTGTGACCCTAACAAAGCTCATCCAGGGAGCTCTGTTAAAGGCGATTGTGGCAACCCTTCAGTTGGGATTTTCTTCTTTGTCAGCTACATCATCATATCCTTTCTGGTGGTGGTGAACATGTACATTGCTGTCATTCTGGAGAATTTTGGTGTTGCAACTGAAGAAAGTGCTGAGCCCTTGAGCGAGGATGACTTTGAGATGTTCTATGAGGTCTGGGAGAAGTTTGATCCAGATGCAACACAATTCATGGAATTTGAGAAATTGTCTGATTTTGCAGCAGCTCTTGAGCCTCCTCTTCACCTTCCCAAACCAAACAAGGTCCAGCTGATTGCAATGGATCTGCCCATGGTGAGCGGTGACAGAATTCACTGCCTTGACATCTTGTTTGCTTTCACAAAGCGTGTGTTAGGGGAAAGTGGGGAGATGGATGCCCTCAGAATACAGATGGAAGACCGATTTATGGCATCAAATCCTTCTAAGGCTTCCTATGAACCAATTACAACAACATTAAAAAGAAAACAAGAAGAAGTATCTGCTGTCATTATTCAACGTGCTTTTAGACGCCACCTTTTAAAACGAACAGTAAAACAAGCCTCCTTTATCTATAACAAAAACAAAACTGAAGGAGGGGCTGGTCTGGGCATTAAAGATGAAATCCTTATGGACAAGTTAAACGAAAACTCATTTACAGAAAAGACTGATATAACTGCATCAACAGCAGTTTGTCCACCTTCTTATGATCGTGTAACAAGGGGAGTCAAAGAAAAGCATGAAAAGGAAGACAAAGATGTTCATAAATAAAAATAAATAGCAATCAAATTCATCTATGTGCAAAGTAGTTCATAGCCTGCAAAGGTCGTGTGTGTGTGTCAACAGGACTCCTGCTGGAGGTCTATGCCAAACTGACAATTTTTACAAACATACTATACATTAAAGGTCAGTGCCTATTAAAAGACAGCGACCCCTCGTCAGTAACTGTGACTGTGACATGGGGAAACAACCTTGACAGGATTTAACTGTTCTCACTACCAGCTGACACTGCTGAAGAGGAGAGACAAAATGGCTACTCAGGCTGTAGGGACCAGCTAAGGGGTGCAATCCAAGTTCTAGTTGTGTGTTTAGCGTAAAACAATACAATAACTGTGTCCACTGTTTGCATTTCAACTGCCACATACATCATATTTTTACAAATCTGTGTTGGTGGATTCATCTTTTTTTTATTCATATGTTGTTTATTATATGTGACTATTTTTGTAAATGGGTCTTCTGTTGGGAAAGGGGGTCAAGCACTACTTTACAGGTATAAGAGCCAGGTGTTCTACTATGCGACTAATATACACACAGAAATGATTTGCATGAAGGCATGCTGCACTTATAGATCATGCATGAAAATAACATTAAGTCACAAAGAACAACTGATTTTAGCTCAGTGTTTCTGGGAAGGAATAATAAATTCTGAGGTGCTTAATTAATGTATTCATGTTGTATCGCATTCGAACCGGTCTTGGTATGCCTGTAAAGTCCCCTGTAACTCACAAAACCAGTAAAATATTTACTTATTTATTTATTTTATTTGCACAGACCATTAAGTTACAGAAAGTACAAATTTCTTTCTGGGTCTGGAGTCACAGATTCTGTCTTTGTCAAATGTCCTGCATAAGAACACGAAATGAACCTGCCCAAACTGCCAAATTGATCAGAAAGAGCCCTTAATAATGTTGTTCTGCTTTATCCTGCAGTATTGTTTAGCCATCTTCAGCTCTTGGTAAGGTTGATACTGTATGTTAACGAAAAGCCCTCTGCTATGTAAATAGTAATTTTTAACCTGTGGTGCATGTTTGAGCAAACAGATAATGACCTGAGCACATTTATTGCATCAAATATGTACCACAATAAGTGTAACGTGCAAGCTTTCAACAGGTAAAATTATGTATTATCTACCATTATAGATAGTTTGGATGCTACCAATGCATGTTTATACTGCCTATGCTGCTGTTCCTTTGACTGTCCGGGATTCTTAAAAATGGGAAGCCATACATCAGAACTAAACGAAGTAAACTATTCAACAAGATCTCATTCCTCCATACCATTAAGCAATGTTTTGCAGCTACTTAGGAGCTTATTTGATTTACATTTTTGAATTTTCAGTGAAAAGCATATAGTGTATATCCAAACTGTACAGATGTTGAAAACTACTAGACCTGTTGAAAATAATGTTAGAATTTTATAAGCAAATATAAATACTGTAAAAATCATTTTGTTTTCTTTTTCAGCATTATGTACATGCAACAAGAACTGAATTTTATCTTCAGGTTGACTCCACACCATTCCTTTTTACTTTCTGTCCACAGCACTTTTTCACAGAAGTACTCCAGAGAACATGATATGACTAAGAGAACAGATAGCCGTAGGTCTTATTTTTTACTATATTTGCAAACTTGTCAATTCTTTATGCAAAATAAGTTCATAATTTGCTTCTAAAACTCTAGTTAATTGGTTTGAGGGTTTTTTGTTTTGTTTTGTTTTGTTTGTTTGTTTTTGAAGTTGGAAAAAGATGTAAAGTGTTAATTGAATGTCTAAGCAGTGCCTGCATAACAGATTTTCAAATACACTCTTCCCTTCACAGAATCCTTAGTTTTTTTCTCATACTTACACACTTTAAAAAAATATTATTCATACTGCAGTTCTAAATGTTATCATGGGTCCACAATATTTTTTTCACAAAGAGAAAGTAGCAGAACCGTATAATCAAACACATCAGGACATTTTATGTTTCTTACACAGGAAAATTAAATATAGATTACTTTTACTAAAATTATTGGCAAATACTATATTAGTGAACTGCATGCAGGAAAATGCTACTATTACCCTAACTGAAGCTAAATAACATTATTAATGTGCTGAAATAATAAAGATTACATTTTTTATTGTATGCTCCTTTCGTCGTTATTATCTGACATTCATTTAAAAACAGTATGCCTTTTAAAATTTCTAATTAATGCATGTCAAATACTGAGCATGATGATTCTGTGTTTCTACAGTACTGCACAGAGTAATTCCATGAGCTACTTCCTGCATGGGAGTCCTCAACGGACAAATATTACAGCTGTCTTGAATGTGTCCTAGGAGGCTCACAGGTAGTAAACTGAATATTATTTAATATTCTGCCTACAGATTTTAAAACTTTGCTTTTCTCAAGGAGGTAACTTTTAAGACAGATGAGAATTATGTCACTATCATTTCAGTTTACAGATAATAGGAAAACAAAAATAATTGTTTCTCCTACCTATTTCAGGTTTTCAATGTCAAAGAAGCTGAAATGTTGCGTCAGTACAGGTAGAGTACCTAGAAATTTTTTAGGATATTTCTTTGAAGGATCATCCTGGACAAGGGAAAAAATTATTCTTACATAATACTTCCTTAGCAACTTAGAACTTTATGAGAAGTGAGCGATGGGGTAGAGCCTTATGTGATGGATTCATTAGAAAACCTTACTCAAAGCAGTTTCTGCTCAGAAAATCAGCCTCACCTACTAATTCAGTGCAACATCGAATTAGTCATACCTACTCCATGCGTTGCTACAGGCTTGGGACAGAGTGGCTGGAGAGCTGTGCAGAGGAAAAGAATATGGGGACACTGGTTGAAATTGCTCAGTCAGGGGAGGAGGAGGCTCACCTTACCTCTCTCTGCAACTGCCTGAAAGGAAGCCTCTCTTCTGAAGTAACAGCAACTGGATAAGGAGTAAAATCCTCAGTTTGCACGAGGGGGAGGCTCAGGTTGGATATTAGGAAAAACTAATTCTCAGAAAGTGGTGAGGTGTTGGAATGGTCTGCCCAGAGAAACAGAGGGCTCACCGTCCCTGAAGGTGTTCAAGAATGGTGGGGATGTGGCACTGAGGGATGTGATTAGCAGGCATAGTGAGATGGGTTGGGGTTGGACGAGATGAACTTAGTGGTCTTTTCCAACCTTAGTGATTCTTTGATTCCATTCTATGATTGTACAACTGTTTTGCTCCTCTTATTAAATGTCATTACTGATGGATCTTCTGGAGAACGCTTTGCTTACGTGTTGGAGGGACAGCACATCCCTCCCAAAGCAAAGCTGTACAGCAAGAATTGTTTCTGATGCCTGGACACAACGGGCAGTGCCTTCATGTCAAATGGAAAACTTGATTTTTAATTGACTTTTCCAACTCTAATTTACTTGGATGGAGGAAATGGAAAACAACAACAACAACAACAAAGAAAACTTTATCTATTTATTTTATTACATTGCTATTTCATTGCTGGAGAGCTTTACAGAGCCCGAAGTGCTCAATATGGTGGTATACAACAATATTATGGGCACATGAGACAGTCTTATGTCGGAAAAAACCAAACCAAACCAAAACAAAAAAGCAGGATAAAATTGGCGAAGGCAGCTATTTAGAATCCCGAGATCACCAGCACAGGCGCCTCCAGAGGGCAGGCAGGAGGAGGCTGTGCCTACAGGGCCGGGGCTGGGCGGCTGAGGCAGCCACCAGGACGGCACTATGCGCACCGAGACCCTGCGGGCCCTGACGCGCCTCGGGAAGAGCCAGGCACGGCACGGCCCAGCGGCCATTACAGCCCCCAGCCGAGCTTGTTCAAACCCGGCCTCGCAGCCAATGGTAACAGCCTCTCGTGAAGGCGTTCCCGCCCCTCTTCCCTGAGCATCCGGCTTGTTCCAGCGCTTACAGTTTTTCTTCCTGTGTCTCTCCCGCCTCTTGGAGCCAATGGTAGAGCGCGCTCCTTCCAGCCAGCCAATGGCAGCGTGCCGCTGGGCTCTTCCCCTCCCCTTCCGGAGTCCTCACGCTCGTGGCGTTGGCTAGCAACGGCGGAGGCGATGGACGCCGCAGTGCAGCAGGTGTGTGCCGCGGTGCTAGGGGCGGGAAGGCGCTGAGGGCGGCGGGGCTCGCGCGCGCGTCGTGCAGCGCCAAACGGGGCCGGCCGCGGGTGAAGCGTTTGCCTGAGCGAACCGGGTTCGCCTCTCTCGCAGGCCCTGCTCAACTACTACTGCCAGGAATGCTACTTCCACCACGTCCGGGCCGCGGCGGAGGAGGCGCTGGGCCGGCTGGGCAGCGACCCGGTGTTCCAATTCTACCGGGCGTACGGCGCGCTGCGCACAGGTAACGCGGAGCGCCGCCTGCCTGCTGTGGCGAGGCTCGGGCCTTGGGCGCTCCACGGCGTTTGTAAGCTCTGAACGCGCGCCGTGCCGAGACCTCTAGGGCTCGGCGAGCCGTGTATGTGTGGTACTTAATGAGTCCTCCCACCCCCCCATTTCGAATGAGACAGCTGTGAGGCACGCGGTGCTGGAGGGAGGAGTGATGTGGCTCTCTGTTTCTCAGTAACTCCGAGGGCATCAGTCAGGCAAATAGTTTCCTTGGATGGAATCTGAAACCTGACCATGTGCCCCGTCCTTTTTGCTACAAGAATAGATTGGTTTGTTTCAGTGCAGCTGTGCCTAATGTTGTATCCATCTGCACCTGGGGAGCTGAGCACCAACCAGCTGGTACTGGTTGGGTACTTTTACAAGTTTGATTAGCAGAAACTGTATTTCAGGCTGGCTGATCTAACACAAAGCTTCTTTCAAGGTTGCTGTGTGAAATGCTTTTTTGTTTCTTGCGTTTGTTTGAAGTATGGGCACAAACAGCTGAAAGTTAACGTGACTGATGAGAAACGTTATGTAAAAACTTGGGAAAAGCGCAGAAAAAAAAAGAGTCAGGAGTTTTTAACACTGATCTTCTCTGTCCTCTCAAAGACTTTGCAGCTTATTTGGCTCTTGTTATCACTAGGTGATGTCCAAGAGAGTATTCGCCAACTGGAATCCATTAAGAACAAACAGGAGGTGTCGCTTTGTGCAATGATGGCGCTGATCTACGCCCACAAAAAGAGCCCTAATCCAGGTATGCCCATTAAAACAGTAATGGTTTATATTTTTAATGGCCGTATGTTAAGACTTGAGAGTTGTAGATGAATTCTACCTAACTTTAAGTGA
This sequence comes from Bambusicola thoracicus, assembly GCA_002909625.1. Taxonomy (NCBI): domain Eukaryota; kingdom Metazoa; phylum Chordata; class Aves; order Galliformes; family Phasianidae; genus Bambusicola; species Bambusicola thoracicus. The sequence goes on along the minus strand of PPHD01013423.1, from coordinate 4,246 downwards.
TATACCCTAGCTTTTAACATAATATCTAGTGTTTTGAAATTTGTCAAGATTGTAAATAAAACTACCAAAGCACAAAGCTGTGAAGAGTCAACTCTAAATCTTTAAACATTAAAAAACTGATTTACCCGCCACGGTGAAAAATATTTTATGGAGAAAGAAATTAAAATGAGGTTGCTTTCAATTCTTATTTCCTATTCTCTTTCTGGTATCAGTCCTGAGCAAAACTGCAAGTTTATTAAGAAGTCATGAAAGCCAGGCCATTCATGTATTCCAGGTTACCCTGGTGAATGCTGAATGAACGAGTGAAACAGCTCTGATTAATGACTCTGCTCTTTTTTCTGTCTGCATGGACTAATGTTTTAAGATAGTAAATATGTCATGTATTTCAGTGCTTTCTCATTGCTATGACTTTTTCAGAGTCAGACATTTTGGTTTTAACAGTTCTTCATAAAGGACCAGAAATTAATGTGTGTGAAAGAGAATATTTGACATTTGTCTTTTCAGATCGGGATGCTATTTTAGAGTTGGATTCAAAACTGAAGGAGCAACGTAAAACAGCAGGACAGCAGGCTCTCTACTTCGCTGGCTTATTTTTGTGGCATCTTGGTCGTGAAGACAAAGCCCGTGAATACATTGATAGGGTGATCAAAATTTCTAATGGAGATAAAGAGGTAGCCTTTTTCTTTCTCTTTAGTAAGAGGACTATGTATATAGTATGAAGCTAGGCTTGCTACGCTGATGGATGTTCCTTCAGTGAACTTTGTGTTCTAATACTTTAACATCATAATTGCTTTTGGCGGGGATGAGCAGAATTCCCAGTGACTTTTTTTTGAACATATTCATTGTTAGTTAATAAATCAAAGTTCTGCATTGACCAGTGGAGGTAATATATGTTATGCCAGTTTTGTTCTTGCTGGGAGTTGTTATCGTGATCAGTATCAAAGCAACAACAAAAAATTGATGTTCTTAGTAGAGGGGAATGTCGTCTCTTCTGAACCTACAGGTTCAAGAACCCGAAGGGTTGGAGCAGTTTCAGAGGTTGTTAACGGCAGGTTCTACTGAACGTCATGTAATTTAAAATCTGTGTAACTGTTGTATGTAGCAACATCTGCATTTATAGAGACACTGACAGTTACTGTTTTAAGAGTCTTTAAGTCTGCTTAGTTTGTTAATCTAGTTTAGCTCCATTGTTGCTTTTAATCCTTTAAGTTACTTAATCCTTTAATTATTTGATTAATTTGAGTTTGAATTAATTCATGAATGAATTAGTAATATTTTGAGTTGTGTACTGGTTATAACTTCAATGATATATTTTGTATTCTTGAAGAGAGATGAAAATAATGTTTTTAATTCTTACTTTATAGTATGGTTCTTTCCATTTATTATTCTGCATAGCATACTTCTTTCTAATTAACTGGCTACTGAGAGCACCAATGAATACAAGTTTTTTTTTTTTCCAGGGATTGATTCTGAAAGCATGGCTCGATCTCACTTGTGGGAAAGAAACTCATATGAAAAAAGCTGTGAAGTACTTTGATGAAGCGCTGCAGGAAGGGAATGATGTTTTTGCTCTCCTTGGTAAAGTACGTTTACTTTGATTTTATCGCTTTCTAAATGTGTTATTGCAACTTCTTGTTAATAATTAGAGCTTGTTAATGATTAGAGTGTGTGCAGGGAGCATAGATACAGCTCAGTTGTATTCTTTTTATTCAGTTGACTAGAGTATTGTTTTAAAGGCATTTCAGATTTTAGCAGAAACGGTGTGAGTCACGCAATTACTTGAGGAATATAAAAGTTACCAAACAATTTGAGTTCTAGAACAATAAAAATAGCTGACATTGCATTTCCTGTGGTAAGCAGCCAACTTTAAATAGTAGCTAATTGTACTGAGTAGCCAGGGCTCATAAGAGTTTCACTTTCTGTCCTGATGAAGGTGAAGACAAAAGGACAGGCAGCACAGTGGTAAATAAGCAGTAACTTTGTTCAAGTGATGAGTTTTTTCTTTGAGTAAAATTAGCTTCCAATTGACACCTTAGGGCCCAATAGGCACCAGTGTGAGAAAGGATGGCTGCAGATGAAATACAGTCAGTCTGAATGTATACTGAAGGTGTGATTTTTAGTATGTGCAGGAGAAAAAAATGTTGAATTCATCTACTCATGTGCAAGAAATGAAAACGTGCAGTTCAGCAGAATTGTTCACAGAAGACAGTTGTCCACATCATAGAATTGCTTTGTGCTGTAGCAAAAAAAAATAAAAAATAGTAGTAGTTAGAACACTGCAACTGCAATGTTTTTGTCTTATTCTAGTTGTCGTTACTGAATTGCAAGTGCTTGTTTTGAATGTGGAATATAGAAGACTAAAGCTCAGAACAGTGCACAAAGTGTTTGGGTACACGTATATGTGGCTTTACGTGTTCAATTACTGGTACATTGAAATTTGTTACTGCAATTAGATTTTAGTCAGATAATTGTCTTGCTGTTACTTAAGAAACTGTGGTAACTTTTATGTTTGCACCATGGCTCTCAAAAATATTAAATCAAATGACATGCATACAATCACCTGGAATACAGTAGTTTTAAGCTCCAAAGTAAAGTTGAGGACTTGAGCCCTAAATTGATTTCTACTCAGCGGAACTCGTCTTAAACTGTGATACTACTTCGGATGTAGTCTTGTATTTTGAGTGCTGTACAAAGTACTTAAATATTGTTAAGTGTGGCGACAACGGTGACCTATCTTTGACCTAAAATTTTAGTACATATCTCAAGTTTGGAATAAATTGTGTGATCTGTCGGTTATGTTCAGTATCCTGAAGTGTTGAAGTGGTTTAAACAAAAGCTGTCAAAAGCTGGTAAAACAATGCCACCCTTCAGCTACATCTCCCGAGCTTTTTTCTTGTTAATGCTGTGCTGAAGTTAAACTTGAAATAGAGGTGCTTACCCCGTACAGTATTTTACACTTCGCTTTTCATATTTCTTTTGTATGATAATTCCAGCTGATGCTGAAGTAAAACTCATATTGAAAAATGGTTTCTGTACAGAAGGAAGTTCTGTATCTTCCCACTTTTGTGAGTGCGCAGGCTTTTGATGCAATTTTTCTTCCTTCCATTAGGCACAATATTTTGAGATCCGACAGAATTATTCAGGCGCTCTGGAAATGGTGAACCAGATAATTGCAAACTTTCCAAACTTCATTCCTGCTTTCATAAAGAAAATGAAGCTGCAACTAGCCTTGCAGGACTGGGAGCAGGCAGTTGAAACTGCACATAGGTTGAGTATGAAATAACACATTGCTGATTGTGCTCTTTATATGTTTAGACTGTAAGAATGCTTTAGAAGAAGTTAGAACAGTTCTATATGAAGTATATTGAATAAAATGAACTTCTATAAGAGCCTCGCCTTACAATTCTATGGGGGTACTACATCAATACGTGAACCCACTCTGCAGGGAGGAGGGTCTCTGTTGAGGTAGGCCTGAAGTGACAGAAGCTGTGACTTCATATGAGAAATGTGATTTAATGTGATGGTGTGATACACGTTGTTTGTGTCAATTCTCTGTAAGGTTGTCTCCCTTGTACCTTTATTTATTTATTTTAATTCTTTCTGATATTTCAGTTAGAGGTGTTTTAGCTGGAAAGAAAAGTTCTAAGGTGATGTTAGCAAAATGGGAGAGGTTCTATGACAACACTTATTTGGAGCTTTCTTGTAGCTTCACATATGGTAACGTAATACTTACACTGGCTCAATTTAGGAACCTGATGGTTTTATTACTTTATTGAATACTGGAAAGATTAAATCAAATGAGGAGGAGCCTTAAATCCATATTCAAGTTCTGTGTTACGAGGTAAATAAAACAGTGTAATGATAAACAATGTATTAAAAACATTTTGTTTTAAACACTGATAGACTTACCAAAGCTTTGAAAATGAAGAGGCTATTAATTATTTTCACTGAAAATGATTGTGAATCAAAAAATCTGGCTAGGCTTCTTTAAGTGCATGCTTTGTTTGGTTTTAGACTATTGCAGAAAGATGCTCTCAATTTAGAGGCCACAAGAATAGAGGTCCTGCACTTTCTCTGCAGGGAAGGAAAGATACGTGAGGTGAGTCTTGTCGGTTGCAGACAGTTGAGCAGAATACAACCTTTGTTAGGGGTTAGATCCCACATTCACAATATGCTTTGTCTTCCTCCTCGTATACTGTGTCTGTATTGTACTGAAGCCCTAGCAAGATGTACAGATGTTGCTTGA
>PPHD01013422.1:5769-17339 GCA_002909625.1 Bambusicola thoracicus | reverse complement strand
TGGATCATTTTTGTGGCCCTTCTCTGAACATGCTCCAACAGGTCCATGTCTCTCCTCTGCTGAGGACCCCACATCTGGACCAACACAGAGCAGAGGCAGGATCACCTCCCTCGCCCTGCTGGCCACCCTTCTTTTGATGCAGCCTGGGATACAGTTGGCTTTCTGGGCAGTGAGGGCACATTGCTGGCTCATGCCCAGCTTGCCATCCCTTACTAATTGTCTGGAAGGAACTCACCAAGCCTTTCTGACAGCTCTCAGAACTTTGCTTGTCCTTGCCTGCATTTGTGGTAATCTGCAGCAGTAGCCTTCCCAGCTCTCACCAAGCTTCAGCCTGCTGCAGTCGGTGGCAAACCTTTCAAGTCTTGTAAGACCTTCCAGGTCTGATCCTGCTGCTAAACTGAACCACGTACAAGAAGTCAGTGCTCAGAGATCAGATGGGGACATATCAGAATAGGTGCTCACAGGCTGCTATAGAAGCAACTGAAGGGGCAGTTTGGGTTGGTGCAAATTCACACTCATTTCCCAGCTGATAGCAGTGGGATTCTACTGCACACTCCTGTGCAAATGTACACATAAGTGCTTCTCTAACTAGCTATGTCTTCTGCTGGTAGAGGAGGGACAGGAGAGAGTAGGGAAAAAAAAAGCCAAGAATTTTCAGGAACTATTTTGAAGCTTTGTAAAATTAGTCTCCTTGTAAGTCCAGGAAGTTCAACTTCACAGAGATATTCTGATAATTTACATTTGCGTACTGAGATTTATCATGTCAGAGGCTTGCATTGCTTTGTGAAGCATTACTTTCATAACTGTGCTGAATCTCACTATCTTTATGTTTTATTTGTGAGATCAAATTCCTGGAGCCTGTAGTAGGGTTTGTGTAGGCAAAGAATGAGGAGGATGGAAGTCTTGGTAATCATTATTATTTCAGCTTGGCTTTCATGCCTTCAAGAGGTCATAAAATCATCCCTTGCTGCAGATATTATTTTTCACACACTAGAAGGAAATATTAGAGTAGGTTTTCTTTCTTTCTTTCTTTCTTTTTTTTTCCCTTTTTTTCTGTCCTGCCCGAATGAAAGACTTTCAGGAAGTGAATTCCTTGAAACAAAAACACAGGACGATTTAAATGCAGCAAATAATTTTCATGCCATTCATTTCCCACTGCAGCTCAAGCACATCACACTGCGGAGCTCCCCAGATCATAGAGGTTTTGATAACGTTAAAGATATGCTCAAGATCCAGTCATTCTTGAGTTAAAAGGATGCAAACTGTCTCTCACAAACATGGCATTTCCATAGGAGATTTGAATGGGTTTGCTTTTGTAGTGCTGTTGCAAAACAGGCACACAGAACCACCTCACAAGCAAAACAGAGGCATCAAAAAGACAATATACCTTCCTTCCTGAGGCAGATATTTCAGGAGTTGGGGAAACAGAGTTTCCTGTGTTCTCACACGGATTTAGATAATGAAACTTTTGGCTGATTCAGAAAGAATGAAGCACTACGTGGTTGCTTGAAAATAGTGCTATGTTGCTGTACCATGCACCATGGCATCAAACTGCCAGCTGCAGTGAAATCTGTGTACGTGTCTTAGAAACAATCTTAACCCCTGGGCCGTGACTGGTGCTTCTACAGTGTGCTCAGGCTGGGCTGGGAGGTGCTGGAGAAGAGTGGCAGGCAGGAAATAAAAACCAAATTCATGTACAAAAATAAGAGCAATAATGAGGTTAGAAATGGCTGCTTCATTTCTATTCTCTTAAATATGTGATTATAGGTGGGGCTGGTAGCTTTAATTATCATTAAAGCCATGTGATACCTGGCAGTTCAAGGCTGTTTTTAATTATTACTCACGTTCTCAAAGCTCAACAGTGTGGGCTGAAATTTTCAATGCAGTATGCCTGCTGCCATGAGGTAAATATCATAAGAAAATGAGACTACGATGGCTCTTTTTCATTTTTACCCCCCTCCAAAGATGATTTAAGATAAATTCAAGATTTTTTAAAAACTTTATTAATATTTTTGTGATTTTTGAATGCTCTCTTTTCCACCCTCCCCTGTGCTTTGTAACAGGACTTCAAAGGCTTTCCCTGTGAAAAATCTCTCCAGGCCTGATCAAGTGATGCACCACTTGGAACCTGCATTTCGCACAAATCTGATGAAGAAACTTGCAGGTCCTTTTAGAGCTCAGATCTCCTGAGAAAGGGGGGTTGGAACTGGATGGTCTCTGAGGTCCCTTCTAACCCAAGCCATTCAGTGATTCTACCATTCTGTGATATACTCTTCACTGGCTCCAGCCACCTTCCAGCCCTGGCAACACCCTCACATACATGCTCCATCCTTGCAGAGCATGTGAGTGTGCAGTGGGTTGGAAAGCACCTCCCACAGCTATGGGAACTGCTGTGGGCTGCACAGGGAGCAGCTACTGGAAGTGAGAATGGAAAGGAGAACTGCCCTGCTCTCTGTGGTCTTTTCCTGGCAGCCCAGTAGTATGGAGGAGAAAACTGTCTTTTGCAAATGTAGAGGGGTAAAATAAGAATGTCACCAGGTAAAAGTGACAAGAGGAGAGAGAAGGAAGCAGTGCTGGGAGGCTGCATTTGGTATAGATGGATGAGGAATTTAGCAAAGTGGTAGGTGGATAGGAAGGCAGCAGGGATTAGATATGTGGCTGAAGAAAAGGAGACACAAGAACTGGCTGAACAAGGAGAAGGAAGGCAGATGTTCCTGATCACTGGAATACAGAGGTATGAACTGGGTAGAGGAGCACAATGCAGCTTGAGACAGGTGTACAGAAGACAGTCTGGGGTGGAGGGGTTTTAGAGGGGCTTGGAGGAAATTAGCCAAGGTATTCCCACTCCCATAAAATCCAGAGTTTCTGAATTATGTCAACTCTTTTGCTATCAGCAGGTCATTTCTGTACTGCATTACTTCCCTTCTTTCAGCGTTCTTTTCAACTGGGCTTATATTGTTCAGAAGGAAGAACAGTTCTGCAGAATTTGAGACTTTCTAAATCTTGAGTTCTAAGTAATATGGATGATACCTGAAAGGTCAGATATGTGGGTCCTTCTCCAAATCTTTCTGTCCAGAAGCAAGATGAAGTGCGAGGCTAATGCCATAAAATGGCTCAAGTACATGGCAGCAGTGGCCACACGTGGTGATGGCACAGATGGCACTAAGTATGCAACTGCAGAAGCAGCAAAGAGAACTCGCAGGGTGGTCCTGAGTCTTGATGTTTGAGATCTGTTTGGCCACAGTGTGAACAAAATGTTCACTGTCCAATTTTGGATACGTTCTTCTCAACATGAATGAGGAGAATGACAAGGGCATTTCATCTTCATAGAATCACGGAATCGTGGAAGTTGCAAAGACCACTAAGATCATCTAGTCCAAGCATCAATGTATCCCCACCATGCCCACCAACCATGTCCCTCAGTGCCACATTCACACGGTTCTTGAACACCTCTAGGGACAGTGATTCCACCACCTCTCTGGGCAGCCTGTTCAGATCAAACCTGACCTGGAGATGTTAGTTCCTTATGAAAGAATCACTATATAAATAATCACTCCTTTTCCCTAACATGTGAGAAGATGGAGAACCATAATGACTTGTGCTAATGTGGACTTGGCAGTTAAGACCTCAAACATCTGAGAGCTTCTCAGTACAAGAAGGCAATAATGCAGTACTTTAGGAGAACGGCTGAAAAAGTAAGCTCTGACTGGAAATGAGCTCCTAGGCCTCTTGAAATATTTTCATTGCTGCTGAAACATCTCTGTAAGAGAGATGGGTATTTTTATCCTCCACTTGATTCATGTCAGAGCCTTGCTGGAAAGCAGAACACAGCACAGCTGTTATGAAGAGGCTTGAGTTCATACTGATTTGAAACATTTGGCGTTCATGGAGGTGAGCAGTGCTGAGCAAGCACGGCCTCAATGGTACCGTCTGCCGGGGCTGCCCTCCACCTCTCAGCAGCAGACCCAAGGCAGCTTTTGGGTAAACAACGTGTCCTATCTTTGAGAGCATTACCGTGTCACGTTTCTATCTGAATAGAAACAAGGTCTTGCTGAAAAACATTTTCTGAACTTGTGTCAGTGGCAGAACCATGGAACTTTAAGGCAGTTAAAATCAAAAGATTACCTCTGAGCAAGCCAGGTAAAGTGGAGCCGGGTAAATTAAGACAGCACCAGTGATTTGGTAGTGGGGACATATGCCTATAGAGACTTGGGTACCTCTGATTTTAATGGGGGCTTCTGTTAGCGAACTCTGCTGTAGAATGATGGTCCCTGTTTCAATTTTGTTCTCCCATTTCCTTTTTCTCAGTTCAACAGAATTAGAACTGATGTGTAAAGTGCTTATATTACTAGGAACAACAGTAGGAAACCCTTTGTTAACCTTAATTTCCCATCTAATATTTCTCTGCAGCGTCAGCTGGTCTCCAAGGAGATAGGGTTGTTGACAATAACTCCAAATTGCTATGTAACTGTCAGACTGTGCAGCTTCCAAAGAGCAATTTGTTAATTTTACCTTTGCTCAGAAGTTGCTTTTTTTCCCCTTTTTTTTCCTAGAGATCATACAATATCCAGAACTTCTCACATCTCCTGAATGTTAAATGAATGAGACCACATGCTTCCTTCCAAAGTATATTTCTATTTCTATCAAAGATTAAATCCAGCAGATTGTTGAGATCCTATTGTAAAGCACTGTGAGCTCTGCACTAGGAAGTCAGGAAGAGGTGAGAGCACCTAGTATTGTAGGAGTTACACAGCCTTGTGCACGGTCTGGTATTTCAGATGAAATCCTGAGATATACTGAAACCTTGCTTGACAGCCTGAAAACCTGAAGGCATGCAGGGTCAGGGGGACTGAAGGTCCCATTAAGGGAGGTTGAGTTTGGATATTAAGAAAAACTTCTCAGAAAGAGCAGTGAGGCATTGGCACAGGCTGCCCAGGAAGGTGGTGGAGTCACCGTCCCTGGAGGTGCTCAAGAGCCATGGAGATGTGGCAGTGAGGGATGTGGTGAGGGCATGGTGGGGACGGGATGGTGGTTGGACTAGATGATCTTAGTGGTCTTTCCCAACCTTAACGGTTCTATTACTCTATGATTTCTGGACTGCATGGAGGTGGATTTGCGATTCCAAGTTGCTCTATGGAATGTACCCAGAAGAAATATAGGTATGCTCTCTTTGTGAGATTTTCTTGCTAGTTAGAACACCCCGGAGTGTTTACTCTGTTTTGCAGTTTTACACAGTCTCATTGATCAAGGAATGCTGGCATTTACTGAAGGATCACTTTCATATTCTCAGGATGCGTTCAACTCAGTAAAACTGAGTTTTCTAAATGTGTTTGATTTGACAACAACTCTCTCTAGTCTTGCAACAAAGCCTGTGTGGTTTCCTCCCACTGCCCTTCTTTCTTACCTGTGATACCTGCTCTCCAGGGCTATTGGTGTGACTCTCATTCTCCTGGAAGGAGGGAATGTTAAGACTTTGATATTCCCATGTGTGTTTTCTGTTTGGGGGCAATAACAGAGTGGTCTGCCCAGGTCACTTTACTTATTGCTGAGGCATGAAAGCAAAGCACAGACCCAAAGTAGGAATGTTTCTTATCTCTTTGGCAGGGTGAAGAGCTGTTCCAACCACCGGAAATGTGGTAGGTGAAACAGAAGAAATAGCATCTCCATAATGTCATTCAGGCTCCATCCATCTCCTTGAGAACACAGTCGGGTTTAGCATTTTGATATTTTAGCTACTTTTAGCCATTAAGTAGATTTATGAAGATTGGAACACTCAAACATAGGTTTGGAACATCAACAAACTCATGGAAAGGAGAAATAAAATACATAAGAATGTGAAAAGAGAAAGATGCAAAGCAAAGAAAAAGGCAAGGCCGATTTTTTCTTCCTCTTTGCTTCACTCTTGAAGAAAAACAAACACACACACAAAAGTGAGGCAATTCATAGAAGCAGTGACTCAGAGCAGTAATGATTAGTGAAAGAAATAATTAATTTATGATTAGCCTTTTTTCCTGTGTGTTCTCATGTTTGGGTAAAGCATATTGTTCTTACAAATGTTGAGCGGACATTTATCACATCCTCTGTCATAATTATTAGTGACAAGTCAAGTCTGAATGAAAACAAATGGCAGAAGTAAATGTTTATCTCACTGTGAATTCTTTCTGATAAAGTCTTGTGGAATTCTTTCCATCTTGCACTTTCGGGAACCGAAAGAGCATTTTGGCCCTCAGACGTACTGGGTGTATTATCATCTTTATGGAAAAGGGCATCCCCTTCAGCTCTTCCAACTGGAAAAGAAAAAGGCCAGTCTTATCCCTGGGAACTTCGTACCTCTATTGTTTTCACACTTTTTTTTTTTCATTAGATTATACTTAGTTGAATAGTACCAGGTATCCATTCAGTGCCTGTGGTGCTCCTAAATCACCCAAAAGTGTTTCCAAGTTTTGCACTGTGAGAGTTAAAGCTGGATGGCTGAATTTCCTCCCTGTGTGAACTGCTTTTCCAAAAGAGGAAAGCTAAGAGGGGATCTAGGATTCCCTCTGATGGTGTGGAATCAGCATTTTGAGGAGTACTCCACTGTCCCTATAAGAAAGGACAGATGAAGCCTTTGTCACTACTGCTCATTCATAACCTTTTTTATGAGTGGTTCATTGGTGCTGGGAGTTGCACAGTGTATCAGCAGAGGAAGGAAGCAAACCAGTTCAACAGAGAACTGGATTAATGCTATTACCATGTGTTTGCTCCAGAGACTAGACAGAGATAGGACAAAAAGGGTTTAAAGGTTGGGGGACCTTCAGAAGTGCCCTGGAATGGTCGCTCCTTTTGACCCCTGTAGTATAAAGCTTGTGGATTTCAGAGGCAGCTTTGTCATAAAGATAATTCTAATTCTTCAGGAAACCAATCCTGAGAAACATTAAACAGTCTGAAGTCAGCTGGCCCTGGGGCAAACAGGATTTCAAAGGAAAGGACTCTAAAATTACCTGAAAGAAAACTGACTGTTTTACTTATGTTTTTATAATATTCTTGAGGATTTTAATGTGTCCTTCCCTTCCCTTCCCTTCCCTTCCCTTTCCTTTCTTTCCTCCTCTCGCTTTCTCTCAATCTTTCTGTCTTTTTTCTTCTTTTTGGATGCTCTAAGACGTTTTACTTCATGTATAGGCTGAACCAACAATTTCCAAGGGTTTAAGGAATGCAGTACGTGAGCATTAGGTAGTGTGTCTGATCAAGAGGAATGAACTTGGTTGCTTTTCGTACATAAGACCTGCTGGAGACCATTGTCAGAAACTAGGACACTGAATATTTGAGTGCAGGATGATTAGGTGAGTTCAAACTCTCTGTAGTTTTATATGTCTCAGGAGCTTGGTTTGTGCTCCTAGAAGTTGAGTGTAGCAGCAGTAAATGCTTTTTAAAGCAATGATTCTGTTCTTGGACAGAACGTTTGAAGGAACATTCTCAGTGTGCTTTTAGGCACACATGCCCAGCGTATGAACATGGAATCCAAGTCCTGCTCAGTGCACCAGGCTATTGCATAGCAGTGGCATCAGGTGGATGAGGTCTCTGTGGATAATCTTGGTTGGGTCCCATAATATGAGGTCTGAGGAGCTCAGCTGCTTGTCTTACTGCTTTGGAATCTCAGTATAATCCTGTCCTTCACAATGGCCTCCGGTTTGGAGGGTTCGTAGGTTTGCAGAGATTTGATGCCAGTAGTATGCGGAGGCAGTAGAAACTTCATTGGAGCTGCCTCCAAAATCTTTCCTTGTATGTATGTATGTATTTTTCCTGGCACTTCTTTTTGTGATCTTGCTGAAAAGCATCTCTGAGATTCCTCCCCTCTGTGTCATTTGCTCCCATGCTCAGTGCCTTGCAGGTGTATTGAGGTGACAGGACTTGGTCATCCTGCTCTCCTACATCAAGACCGGGACCTAGCTTTGACCCATATAGAAGTATGGAGTGGAGCACTGGATGGATGCACCTGGAAGCTGGTGCTGTAAGGGTGTGTGATCAGGGCAGATTAATGGAACTGGGAAAAGAAAGTTTTAGGTCACAGCCGCTCTGGAAAAAAACAATAGAGAGAGAACTATTTCATGGTGAACTGTTTGAGGCAGGAATCAAAACTGTTTCAGAAGCAATAAATTTGACTGTAACAGTGGGTTATTCTTGATGAGTCTGTGGCATTGCACCATTTGAAATAGATTCCTATTTCTGATAAAGTATTACATAAGAGTCTTTAATCAGGCAACTTTCCTGGGGTGAATGAACTGGGATTCCTTTTAGGTCACAGTGCTTTCTTTTTAATTTTTCAGTCCTCGCCAGGCTGAAAATACAGTAAAAATATTTTTTTCACGCAGCATTTCACTATTTCCCTTCTTGTCTGAAGAGAGGAAGCTGAGAAGAATGGGAAAATAAATAAAATCAAGTAAGTTTTTCTGGAAGATCAAAGAGTTTTATTTGAATTTTTGGGCAGGAGTTTGAATCGCTTTTTATTTTCTATGAGTTTATTTTCCTTCCACTCTGGCTCTGTACGCTGTGTACTTTCAAGATAACATTGTTAAAAATCTTATGAAATTTACACATAAACTGTCTTGAATGAAAGGGAATATTTAAGTTTGGAGATAGTTGTAGAGTGTCATGATCTAATTACAATAGCATTTTTGAAGGATAACAAGTGTCAAAAGAAAGAAACTGGATGTTATGGAAAATAAAATGAGGGCCAAGAATCTAAGGCTAGCCAGAGAAATTAAACATTGAGGCTTTTCCTTTGGAAGGTTTTAAATCAATTTAGTGTTGGTGAGACTGAGAGCAGAGGAAAATGATGCCTTGTGTTTATTTACAGGCATGACTGGCATGAGCCAGTGGCAGCATCTCTTCTTTAGGCCAGCAGTGTGCTTTGACACTCAGCTGAGCTGACCACCGGGAAAAGCAGCTGAAAAGTCTGAAAAGTCCTTCTGTCTTTCTTCCCTTCTGTCCCCTGAGCTTGCCAGCAGCCTGACTACACGTTGCTTATGAAAGCGGTTTTGGTCATGTGGATCTATCCATCAAGAAATGCACCGAGACAAATGACTCCTCACGCTCCAGTCCAGGAACAGCTGTCAGACGGTTAAAAAAAATCACAACTTCTTTTATTGGCATGCAAATTGCAATGCCTGTGGATCAAGTGATGGGCTGGGGTCAGAACTGGTCTTTTTAGCATGCATATTTCATACCTTTTTTTTATTCACAGTGTGTTTCCACCATACACTGTGAACAGTGGGCAAGGAGACCCTCCATAAGATGGCAACATGGAGGGGCAGCTAGGGAAAGAAAGTGGTGTTTTTCAGAGTGCTTCTAAAGAGTACAGATTTTGATGGTAATAAAGGCATCTTTTCTTAGTTCTTCAGAGCAGTTTTCTTACAGGGCCGAGCTTTCAGAATTGGAGAATGCAGGAGTGTCTGCAGACTTTGTACAGTCCCCATGGGACTGCTTGTGGGAGTCCTCAGGTGGCAAGTTAAGTTGGAAGATGAGGAACTGTTCCATGAAATCTGATTTTTTTTTCGTGAGGTTTTACCTCCTACTGAATGTAGAATTGGGGCTGAACGAAGGAATTCATTTTTGTTGGATGTTCAGTGAGTAGCTGAAAAAGAGGCCTTTCATAGGGCCCTGCTTTCAGCAGTGGGGGCTGGATAGCAGCAGGAAGGCGGCCCACGTGCATGGCTGCCTCCTTGATAGGATGAGAGGGAAAGGCCTCAAGTTGCACCAGGGGAGGTTCAGGTTGGATTTTAGTAAAAATGTCTTTTCTGAAAGAGTGGTTGGGCACTGGCACAAGCTTCCCAGGGAGGTGGGTGAGTCATCATCCCTGGAGGTGTTCAAGAACTGTGTGGCTATGACACTGAAGGACATGGTTAGTGGGCATGGTAGGGATGGGCTGATGGTTGGACTTGGTGATGTCAGTGGTCTTTTCCAACCTTAATGATTCTATCCAATCTCTATGATTCTAGGATTGAAGGCCACCTCCTCTCCAAAATGCATGATTGAAAGCATCTTATGGCTCACGCAGAGGGTGTGAAGGTATCAACTGCATCTCATTTTTGGGTAGGTTAATCTACTCTGTGGGCTCAGACTCCATTTTGCTGGCTTAACACCTTCATACTGTTTGTAGAGTTGCATGCAACCAAGGGCAAGCAAGGCAGTCCCTGTCTGCAGCTGCAGATGACACGGCTTTGAGTCATCATGGCTAATGGGACCCACTGACTAATTGAGTGTTTACAGTAGGCAGACACTTGCCAAGGAGGTGAGGGAAGGGAAGGTCTATCAGGAACTTGTCTCTCTCTGGCATGTGGTACCACAGATGCTGTGAGATTTGGCTTGGATAAGTCAGGGCAGTTGCACAGGGCCTGCCTTGCATCTGGGATTCCTGAGCATGGGTATTACAACAAAGACTGAAAAGGAAATGGTGATCTGGTTTGAAAATAAAACACAATAAAGCATTTCAAGGAAAGACTGGAGGGGAAACTATTGCTCAGAGGGATGATCCCAGCTGAAGTAAAATTCCTAGGAATAGGGCAAGAATAAAGAGAAGGATGAGGGAGCCCTGGGACCTGTCATGGTCCCAGCATGGATGAAGGAAGGGCCAACCTCAGGATTTGTGCTCCTGACTGCAGCTGATGGTAGGGTGATGCTCACTCCCCAGCTAAGCAGCTCCTCTGGACCACCGACCCTTCCCTTAGAGTTTCTGTGCTGCTGCAGCTGTGGCAAACTCCCTGTGACTTGCAGCTTGGGGAACTGCCTTTCTGTATAGATGAGAGAGAAACATCTGGCCCCCAGCTCCCCCCGGGGGGGTTGGTTAGGGATGATGCCGGGAGCTGGCTGCCTCTTAGGAAGGACAGGTTTTCACACCAGAGTGTCACTGGTGTGTCTTTCAGGAGAGACAGATGTCTCCCTGCAGAATTCAAGAGGAAAGCACAGAAGTGTTCCCCCCTGCCTCTGATAATAAACTTGACATAGCCAAAGGAAGAAGTACTTAGTGGTCACAGAAATGCTTGGCTCATGGAAAAGCCCTGGAGACTGCAGTTCTCCACTGGTTTGTATAAAGTCTCTGCTGTTGTACAAGGGCTTGCCAGCTTTTATGCACTGCCCCACCGATCTAAATTAATTTGAGATCTTTGGGACTGACTCCAAAGGTGATAAAGTCGGTCAGCTTTCATTTCCTTTCATTCTTTGATCTCTCTCCTGAGGCTGCCTTCAATGGAACATAATGAATTGATTTTACTGTTATTCCTGACGATGAGATGACATGGCCCCAGTGGGAATAGAACAGAAATCATGATGTGCTTTTTTTTTCCTTCCAGATACAAGATTTCAAGAATTTTAATTTATTAGGACTGTGTTTTGGGGAGGGTTCATTACTCTCTGCTGGCTCTCTTTCTCTTTACATGGAAGTTGGGGTTTCTTCATGGGGTGTCTGCAGCCAGGTGCTGTAAAGACCTCCGAGATTCCTTTTTCATCCACGCCTCCTCTGTTCTTGAAGGAAAAGCACAGAGATTGCTTATCAGACTGGCGTCTGGGTGTTTCTCTGACTGCCAAAAATGATTTTT
>PPHD01013421.1:0-17339 GCA_002909625.1 Bambusicola thoracicus | reverse complement strand
AAAAAAAAAAAAAAAAAAAAAAAAAAGCATCCCTACTACAACAAAAAGTAAACAGAGTGATAACATTAAGAAAGGTTAACGAGAACAGCCCTCCATGGTGCTTCCCAGTTTTTTGTGCTATGCAAAATATCACCGGTTAAACAGGACATGAGCAAGCAATCTTAGCTCCACATCCTAACAAATGTGGTGGGGCACAGCAGGCCTGCAACCTTTCTATGGCTTATTGCATCTCCCAGTTTGCACTACCACTTTATTTCTTTATAAGAAACAGAGTGCTTGGGTACATAATTTCTTTAGGTGAAAGAGGGACTGAGAAGCCAGTGTTTGATGCCAGGCATGTGAGGAGCAGGTGTTTGCTTTCACTTCAGGGAGCCAGCCTGAATGGCAAAACCTCTTACAATGCACTGACTGCGGGTGCCTCCTGAGCAAAGGCAGCAGAGCCACAAAGGGATCGCACCCTGGGTGTCACAGGTCACTTTGTTATACTCAGCCAGGAGGACCTGACCAGGAGGATGGAAGCTGGGAGGGAAGGAGTGAACGGTCTCCAAAACTGAGTGTGTGCGAACTCTTTCTGCCCTGCTGCTGTTCTTGTTTCTGTTGGCAGAGGGAGGAGGTGGAAGGAGGCACAGCAAACCCTGCTGCTTCCCCCTGCATCTCCAGCACTGCACTTATATGAAAATACCTTCCCACTCTTCATGCTACAGAAAAAAGTCTGAAAAGGGGCAGGAAAATCAACCACGGTCACCCCAAGAGCAAACCAGCCTTCCTGCTGTATGGAGGAGCCTCTTTTGCCTGGGATCATGCAAGCATGGCAATATGTGCTGAGGTGTGAATTTAGTGCTATACTGTCTGCAAGCTACTATGAGACACATACTTGGTTAAGTACCTACTTTGCAGTGATTTCTCCTATGGTATGTATGGGACACTGAAAACCAGAAAGCTTGCTTAACACAAGATGTAACTGTATATGACGTTAGTGGTTGAGGGGAGCTTTGAAGAAGTGAGTGTCGCCAAAAGGAATTAACCAACAAAAGTGATCCCATGTGTTTTCTGGTGGTGCCAGAAAGTGGAGAAAACTGGGTGTGAATATTTTATCCGCAGACCCACTCATCTACTTATCACTTTGGACAACTGAGCGGGCAACATATTGAAGGTGAAAGATGACATTATTGGATTGGGGCTGCTTACAAGGAACTGCTGTGTTTGTGTGAAACTTGTCTTTCAGCCCTCCCTTACTTCAGGGGAAAATTCATTCCTGCCGAGGGAAACCCTTCTACAGGCTTGGCGGTTGGCAGTTCTGTAAACCTTGAGCTGGCCCCTTACAGGTCTTTGGGAAACACTCTCCAGCATCTGGAGCCTCTAAAGGTGTCCTGCTGGAAAGTGCTGTCAGGAGTGTCTGCACTCTGTGCTGTGGACTCACACGGAGGTAGGGGGCCAGCTCTGTCTAGCGGCAGAGAGAACAAAGTTTTTTATTCACTCAGACTAAGACTTAGGTTTAAAACAAAAGCCTGGAAGCAAAACCAGATGAGAGTTATAGTCCTCTTAAGCGTATTGAACAGGTAACTATCCTCATGCTTAAGGGTTTTCTTTTGGTTGATTTAAAAAAAAAAAAAATTAACTGTAGTTAAAGCTATAGGCTGACTTTTAGAAGTGAGACACAGCAAATACAGCAGTAGTCACACAACAAAGAGAGGGAGGGAATGTGGATCCCCTCCCGCTGCTGGCAGCCCTCTTGTCCCATGTCCATTTCCCCAGTTCTGATGTGCTAGCACTGGTTGCTAGTGATCTTCAGGGAGCTGCCTGTAAAAGCCAAGTATGGAGGTGTCATACGAAACAAGATGTTGGGGTTATAGTATTGAGGTCATTATGCTACAGGAGTGACTAGTGTTGAAATGTTTTATTACAGAGAGAAAGTATGGAAAACGATCTAAAGACCAAGAGTGAGGCATGACCTACCCATGTCCTAGATTCTTAGCAACAGTTTGTTGATTACTTTTTATGAATTCAGAGCTTACAGCTGAGCTCTGACCAATCTACATGTAGTTTTGACGAGAAGTAATAATACAGATTATAGTGTTGTTTATGGCTTTTTAGTTAGAAAATCTGACATTGCCAGTGATTTGTGATTTTCCAGCTACAGCCAATATAATTCTTTGGATTAGGATCAAAGCTGAAACTAAATGATCTGAGGTCCTTCTTAGCTGTTAATGCTGTTCATGGCAATAAATTGGAGGAAAGTACAAGATGGGGCTATAATGGAGTAACAGTAATGCAAGTTATAAGCTGTACTGCTCTTAAAACAAATAAAGCAAGAAACAAAGTAGACTTTAAACAATTTTCGTATCTTGGCACTCTTGTCTCATTTTGGTGTTTACTAGCACAGAGGATAAGGATTCCTTCCAACACAAACCAGGAAGTTCAGTAGTGTTCATCACAAAATCCAAGAGCAAGATTAAAAAAGCAGAAGCATCCTTACATTCTCATCTGCGATGATTATGTACTTTCAGCCAGCATGAGTCCTTATGGGGAGAAACCTGACGAAGTACTACAATGTACCAGAGGCTTCCAAAAGATGAGAAGAGAGGCCTTCTTTTTCATTGCATGGACTCAGAGGCTTTCTTCGTGCATAGTGGAAAGCTGTCCTGGGGTAGGTTGTCCCCTTGTCCAAAGGTAACTTAATGCAAAATAGAGAATTGTAGCAGACCCAGCAGTGACTGCAGCATCTGCCCTATTCTGACACTTTCATTTAAGCTACTCTCAAACATTCAGATGCTCTTAAATGCTTGACATTTTATTCCACTATCAGAATTTTCCCATAAGTTTCATTTTCCGTATTTATTTACTTGCAAGGAAACCTAGAGTAATTGCATTTTGACCACCACTGAACTTGGAGAGAGTAAGAACCAGATAAGAGTGAGAAGTGTTGATCATTTTCTAGTGACCTTGTTCAAAAAATTCTCTGATTAAAATGGCTGAAGGCTAAAATTACTCTTATTCTGATTTGGCAAGATGTCATCTTGCCTTGGAGAACAAATGAATCATGAGCTAAGGAAAATCTCACAGCCACGATTGTTGTTTAACTAAGAAGTCACGTGATGTGAAAGACTATTCTTACCCAGGATTTATGTCTGTGTGTGACTGTCATTTAGTTATTGTGTGAAAAGTACAGAGAAATGTATCATTCAAATTAGTTAAAGTCACAGAAAGTTTTCTTTTTAAAAAGCAGTCTAGGTGCTCAATACATACGGTATAGGTAGGCCTGGTGAAAAATCTTCGAGGGCTTGTCTGATGCCTTGAACAATTTGCCCAGCTTGGAAAGGCCATTGAGTTGCAGACTAAGAGTGGCTGTCCTGAGAACATCTCCCCTGCAGCTAGAGAAGCAGAGATGCTTTTTAACACCCAAACCTTTGTCTCAGAATGTTCCTGATGCAGTAGCTTTGATGCAGCTCACTGCCTTTGAACTCTTTTGAGCTCAAAGTGAAAACGTTCATAGTATTTTGCAACCTCAGTTTAAAGCTACTGATATTCTCATCTCTTCTATTGTTCTCTGCAAAAAAATTCAAATGATAAAATGTGTGTTTATATATTACTCTCTCAGCAAAATACTATTTCTATAATTTTCTACAATTATTACTCCTTTGCTCATTTAGTTGATATAAGGGTTGCGCTCATTGCTCAGTACAGCCAAATTTATTTGAAACTCTTGAAGTTCATTTTATTACTCTTTGTCTTCCTGAGACAACTCATCATAGTTAGACCATATGTTGTTATAGTTCTACTTGAAGCTCATGTATTTCTTCTTCAGTTTTCCTCAAATGCTGGAAGAAACATCAGCTGGTATTGGGTAACTTCGCTTGATTCCAGTTGTCTTATTCATGCTGAGGAGCAAGACAGTGTGGAAATAATTCCTGTTTTTATTAGGATTGTTTGTGAAGTTATAAATCTACAAAGCAGCATGTAGGGGGGAAACAAAACTGTACCTTGTCTGATCGATGTGCACTGACATTTCCTCTTTGACACAGTCTGGATGTACCCTGGGACCTCCAAAGGCCATGCTGTTCCAGATGTGCCCCTTGACCAGCCTTCAGCTCCCTGTTTGGACAAGGCTCAGAAGCGAAGCATGGTTTTTCCCTTCCCTGTTTCCATGGGAAGAAAACCAAGTGAATAGGCAGGATGGAGAGCCACATCATGCTGCAGCTGATCCCTCAGTGCAGGTAACCAAAGCAACACCAACACAAGAGGCTTTTCTGCTGCCTCTTTACTGAAGTCTGTGGATATTTCCTAAATAAGTTGTAAGGAAAGCTTCTTTGTCATCCATGACAAAAACAGATGTTTGTTTGTAAAGGTCTCAGTTCCTGATAGCCACCTCTTAGATCTCAGTGATCTTGAGCTCCGAGAATTAGTTATCTGATGGGAAGGCACAAAAATTGTGATCAAATGTTTGGAATACTAATACAAAGAAGCATGTAAAATGGTGGTTTGGAGAAGTTTTATTCTGTTTTGGGCAGAACAGTCAAGCTGTAACCAGACACTGTCAATCGTGCTGTTTTTGGGAGGACCAAATCCCATTCTTACTAGTTGCTTCAGAAGTTTATGTAAGAAGGAACTTATTTTTCTCCTTTTCTATTTTCGGCAATAATGTCACCCTCCTGTTCTGTGTACTCAAAGCCTGCGATTTCTTTGAGGGAGACTGTTGGAGGAAAGGTGATATAAATCAAGTAGGAAAACACATATGAAAATGATGTAGAAGCTTGATTTCAAAACAAACAAACAGCAAGAAACACCAGTCAGATCTTAGGACAAGGCTCCTGCTGCCTCCACCTTGCTCTCTATAGAAGACCATGTCTGCTTCCTCCTGAGTTAACCATATCTTTTTCTTGGTAGATCATTAAACAGCCCAGCAACTCTTGTTATGAAGTTTTCCCACCTTCACACCCTGATTTGTTTTCTTTAGATGAAGAGGAAGTGAATAAAGAAGTGAAAAATATAATCTCCCTTTGAGTTTATCTTAACAAATTGTTTTGAAATATCATTTACCTGGAGATAATCCTGATGTAAGCCAATTATTTTGCATCTTTCTGAATTTCTCTAGCCTTGATTTTACATTTTTCAAATTATAAGAATGCCAAGACCACAACTGTAGTCCTTTTGAGAAAAAGAAAATTAAAAAAATGCCATAGGAAACTTCTTCCCTTCCCCCCACCCCTGCAAATAGAACATTCAGATTTCTCAATCACCTGTTCTGACCTGATATTGATTTCCTTCAGTATTTCTTCTTCCTCCTTAGGGAAATAAATCTGTTTCTGGTATCTATCAGCCTTTCTTCCCTTTGATAAAAAGAATTCATATAATTCTTAAGTAATGCTAAATCTTCTGTCAACAAATTAGTCTTGTCATCAGCCATAAGGGGCCTCATGATCTTCTTGGTGACCTCCTGCTTCTAAAATACTTGGGAAAAAATCCATGCTTATTAACTCATGGCTAGTCTTGTAGTGTTTCTACTTTCATGTACAACTTTCTACAGTTTTGAGAAGCAAACTGACTATATTTGTATGAGAACTTGAAAAGAAAAAACACTAACAACTGTGAATATGATGGCAGGGGTTTAAGAAAGCAAATGGATATGTGTAGAAGGTTAATTCAGTATATGCAGGTTAATTCAGTAATATCAGTAATTTCGCATCTAAAGCCCTCATTGGAGATCCATAGGTTGTATGGAATCTGGGACCAAGGTTTTTTGCCTTTGTCCCACTTTAGATAAGGAGACAATTTTTGATTACATGATCAGTTCATTTTCTTCTGATCAAATAGTTAGGTATACGAAGTTGATCTCCACTAGAGAGAAATAAAGGTTAAAACCATCCCACCCACCAATATATACACTCCAGCTCTTGGGTTATTGACTGTTCTTCCTACAGGTTTTGACAAAAATTTAATCTCAAAGTGTTTTTACATAATAAAACAAGTTTTTACTTTTTCTAATTAAAAAAAAAAAAAAGCAGTGAATTTGAAAAATGTACCTTTTTTTCCCTTCACCTCCATCAGAAGGCATCTCTAGAAATTTTGTTTAATAGGTTTAGGATTTTATTTTTATTTCATAAGATCTATCTCTTGTGAATTGCTTTGCGTGGCTAGAGAAATAAACATGAAGAATAGGCTCCATGACCAGAGCAATAGTCTTTCACCTCAGTGTATTACACTTACTTGGTGTATTACACTTACTTGGTGTATTACACATGTTCTCGTGTTAGCTGTAATTGATTTTTTCTTTTTTCAATCTGTTTTCACATATACTTAACTGCTACTCCGTATACCATTCAAATTCTGTTATGTTTAAAACATCATCTTTTTGTTTACAGTATTTTCCTCTCTTTTTATTATTTTTATCATTATTTGTCATTTTTCACTGATAAATTTTCCATGAAAATATACTGTTTGCTTGTAGCTAACATTTAAGTGAAACTGTCATACTTAATGCTTTGGTAATCTCTGGACACACTGTGCTGGCCTAAAGCTGCTTAAACTCAAGCCTTATGTTGTCCTAACTTCTGTCACATTTTCCAGATTGTCAGTGGTGTGGATTTGCAGATTTACCTCTTTGTCTCCAGTCTGAGTCCAGCCGATTCTTAAAAACTCTGTCAAAAATTGCTATCATTTCACAAATTACAAAGGAAAACACAGCTCTATACCATGTGCTCAAAGCTATTGCTTGATTTATTTCTTCCACTTAATATGGCCCAGATTATATCCAGTACTTGAATACTCCCATTTCTACTTAGGTTTCTGTCTCCTTTCAAATCCATATTAGTTTATCGTTGTCTCCTGCTCAGTTCCACCGACCATCTTACTTCCTTTAACTTGGGTTTTGAACCTCAATAATTGTAACCAATCGGTGGTGATGTCTCTTGGGGTTCCTGTCTCAGTAAATTTTACTTCCATTTAGCACCTGGACACATTCTCTTCTTTACCCACCCCTTGTATTGCAGTGCTGTGCACAAGGGAGATACGAAGGAGCAGGGTGGAGAAGTAACTACTGTACTTTGCTGTCTCTTGGCCTGGGAACAGTCAGGTTCAAAATCTAATTCAAAATAATTGCATTCTTATTCATATACAGTATCAAGCACGGACCTGAATTTTTTTATTATTATTTTTTAGGGAATTTCCTCTTTTCTGGAGTCACTCTGTTGGCACATTCAGTTTTCCTGAGTTTTGCCCCAAATGGATGATTGGTTTCTCTTGGTGTTTGCAGAACAAGTTGTCTTTTTTACAGTGTGCTCTCTGACAGGATCTCCTCTGGTGAAAATCAGTAAGGTTTTCATTCAGGGATACAAAAGACACTATTCAGTCTTACCTACAGAGAACTTGGCCACAACTTTCCTAAGTTAATTAGGGCCTATTTTTAGGCAGCTAGTATAATTTAGCATTAAAGGTCTCAACTTCTAAAAGCTGCTAAGCAGCTTCTTATTTATAAAAGTGCTAAGCAATTAGTCTATCTTTTGACATGAATTAGAACTGTGATGTTCAGTACTTCAGAAAACGTATGACTTTACCTTATGTTATCTCCTTACCTCCACTGTTTCTGCAGCTGTTCTTTCATTTGAAATCCACTCTAGGGCATAGGATCATTGTCAATGAGATATTGCCTATACTCAATGTTTCTTTCAGTAGTGACCACTCTGATGATGCCCATCAGGTTGTGAAAATTGAAGATGTGACTAAAGGGAAAGAGCTGAGGCTGGAAGTGTCTGATGTGGAAGACCAAGTGCAATGGAAGACCCTCTATCTCCTGAGAGCGTCTGTCCTTCTCCCATGAAGAAAAGGTACACGAAGCATTCACGGAGAAAGGAGAATGACAACATGCAAGGAGGAGACTGGCACTCTGAGTGCTCATAAAGATGGCCTTGCAGGCAAGTGAAAAGAGAGGCATTTCCAAATTCTCAGTGCATTTTGGTTGGTGGAAGCTTTCCTCAGTGCCCTGTCTTTTGCCAAGCAGCTCAGAACTGTGAATATGCTCCAGAGGGTACATATGATTCAGGTGATTCAAAGCTGCACTGCCCCAGAAATCTAATCTACATGTGGATGTAATGAAATATGAGCCAACAAAAGACAATTTCTCTAATGAAATACTCTGGAAGGGAGAGCTCACTTGACACAAAACTGTGTTTATATTCCGTTGTTCTAGTCTAGTCTACAGGGTAATTACATTTGGTGGGGTTAACATGTATCAGGAATCTCATTGAAGGTCCAATAACAGTGTTTATAGCTGTCAAGTGTATTGACTGAAAGCACTGATTGCTATCTCTAGCGTTACCAAGCCCGTTGGGGTCTCCAGTCAAATCATTAAGGACAATGCACATAATAATCACAAGCACTTGGTGTCTTCCTGTTAGGGAAGTGGCATTTTTTCCTTCTTTTCAAAGCCTTATACCTGTGGCTTCAGTGTGGACATTAGGAACTCCTTTGGTTAATATTTTC
Organism: Bambusicola thoracicus; assembly: GCA_002909625.1. Classification (NCBI taxonomy): domain Eukaryota; kingdom Metazoa; phylum Chordata; class Aves; order Galliformes; family Phasianidae; genus Bambusicola; species Bambusicola thoracicus. The sequence continues at coordinate 8,864 of PPHD01013421.1, read as the reverse complement.
TGCCTTGTCCACAACTGAGTCCAGTGCTATGAATTCAAAGAAATAATATTTTGAAGACACATAGATGCTTACAGCGGGGGGAAGTGAAGCAAACATTGTAAAGGGAGTTTGTGACTCCTGTGCTACTGCTTTCTGAAAGGCTGTTGGATTTTGCAGTATTTGCCCAGCTCTGGTTGTGCTTGAGTATATCAGTATGGGGAAATAGCTCTCTAATGTAGAAATGCAGAACTCAAGTGCTCTTGTCTTGGCGTTTATATATATGTATTATGCATATGTATATGTTTAAAATGAATGAAACCGTACATTATATTAAGGGAAGAGATATTCTTGGCAACTTAAATTGGGAAGTAACTAGGGGAAAATGGCTCTCTTTCAGAAAAGTAAGCAAAAGAGGTACAGGCAGTGACTTTAAATTGGACATTAAACTAATCCAGGGCTATACTTTAATAAAGGCTAGTGCTGGGAATTCTTATGGATTTTCTAGCTCATTGCTGGGATGACAGAGAAATACAATAAATGTTCTATTACTTACACAAGCTGCTGGTTTTCAGAAAATTAGTCACCAGTGACCTTTTACCCTTTGTCTTGCTCTCTTTCTCAGTAAAAGTACCTGATCAGAATCAAATACAGCACTGGTTTATGATGGCATTCCTCCAGGCAGCATCGGGCTACTTGCAATCACTGTGAGTAAGACTCTTAGAGTAGCATCCAACCATCTTATTTTTCTCATTGTGTAACTGTAATATTGGGGATGCAGAGGGAAGAAAGGGAGGGAGAGGGGAGAAGAGGAAGAAAATAATTTTTCCATCATTGGTTCTTGATTTTCACTGTTGGAAAAAAACAAAACAAAACAAAAAAAAACCAAAAAACAAACACGAACAAACAAACAAACAAACAAAAAACAGAGACACAATTCTACATTGCTTACTGAAGAATGAAAGCCCAAACTGTAGAAGATAACCAATCAAGCTGCTTGCTCAGAATTAATATCTGAAATCCATTATATGGCTTGGTGATATACCCAGCCTCATAATGCATAGAGAGTTTTGTTTGGTTGATATTTTTTCTTTTCCTGAGTATCAAAACACAATGTTTATATTCCCTACAATGAGGCACACTTTCACTGTGGGGGAGGGGACTATATTACTTGGTGTCTACCAGACCTTTTGTAGAATTATATTGATTAGTTTTCCAGTTAGCAGTGAGACCTCCTTCTGACCCTATTTTCAGGGTCAGTAGATCATAATGCAGAAGCGCTAAGAGACCAGCATCCCTCCCCATATTACTTTTTGAAGAGTGTATGGACCAGAAAATCATTTTATATATATAAATATATATGTAATGTATATATACGTATAATGTATATGCACACAAAAAGAGTGGGGCTGTATTCTGCTCTTTAAATGCAGATATAAGATGCATGTCAAATATAATAACATTCTGCTGTGGAAAGGAAATTTATCTTGCATCTGCTATGCAGCTTTAAAAGTGAATTTTATCTGAAGCTATTGGTTCTTTGGAACAAAAAAGAATTGTGTTGCAAGTCAGTGAGGATAGTTGTGTCTTTGTGAAAGAGAAGTATGCATCTATATTTGAAATTTAGCTATTTTTCTGATAACATTAGCTGAGAACTATCAGACAAGAACATGGAAAACTGGGGCTATGAACTCAACCCCATTATAGGCACTAAGGATGTCCCGTGAGCAATCTGCTGGTTTCCATCTTGTATGTCAACCATACATACCTCTAATTAAACAAGAAATCATTTGTCAAAACTTGCTGCACTTTTCATATCCTACATTTTCCATGGCAGGTGTGTAACAGACAAAGAACAAGGACACCACAAAATACCTAAAGAATGCTTTTAGTTGCTATTTTTACATGTTATTTGAAGCTTATATTTGAAATCCTTGGTCCTGTAAAAGAATAAGGACTGGAGTCAAGGACTCAAATATCCTCACCCTAACACCAGGACCTTCATGAATGCTTTTGAACTCCAGTGCTCTCCAAGTGTGCTGTAACTGTAGGAGACGGTGCTATGGGTCCAGGCTGCTCTTTTTGTATTAAGAAAAAGAAGCTTGACTTCTAGCAGCTGCTGCCTCTGATTTTCTGCATTTTCTTAATTGAACTTCAGACCATAAGGAGCTAATTAACATATTCTACATTAGTAATGAAATCACTGCCTGGGGAAATAAATGATTGGAAAAAAATTAGGGGGAGGAAATGTGAAGCAATGTGTTACAGGCCACTTGTCCCTCTCCTTTCTGCCAGCAGAGGCTCAACAGGTCTTGCACAGAGCATGTCATCATCATGGCACATCCACTGCCTCACGTATTCCTTGACCAAGTCTGGGGAGTAGTATGCAGAAATCTATTAGTGAATAGATAGATGCTATTCTTACATTGGCTTTTTGGCTGATGGAGGTGGTCATCTCTATTCCTTTTACCGTATATTTGGACAGTTCTACGGTTTAGGCCTCCTGTGATTCTCTTAGCAATCATGGTTCTAGGAGAACCATGGGAATTGGAATAGAGACACAATGCTATATTTATTTATTTACTTATTTATTTATCATGGCAATATTACACAGAATTTAAATATTTTTTCATTAAATATATTTACCTATCAAGTGTTCATAAATCCACATTTAAATGACGAAGTTTGTCTTCTCCACTTGTTTCTCTGCTGTAACAAAAGCACTATTCTCTTCCTACTAGTGTCTTACTTACCTGGTTTCTTCTCAAAGATTTTCTGGGATTCCTAAAGGTACCCAGTAATGGCTAAACAATTGCTGTCATGGCCTCCTTGCACCTGTCTGCTAATCAGATCAAATAACTTCCAGAGAGAGTGGGATTTGGAACAGAAGTGAGCTGACTCCAAAGGACTTGAGTGTTGTAGAGAGCAGCTGGTCCTTCTCCAAATATTCTGGAGCACAGGTATCGCAGAGCAGGCTGTCATTATATCCAGCACATGCACTGTCAGTGTTGAAAACCAGCAGACAGCTGCTGGGAGGATAAAAGTGACCATATTCCGTGCAAACACTCTGCTACTCCATTTCATCACCAGCTGTTAAGCGACTTTTCCTGTTTGTGATGGTTGATAGCCCTTATTGTGTCACAGGGTGTGCTTATGTCACCAAAGTCACTTGCAAGAGCTATGTGATTTTCTGGTAGATTTTGCTGCCATGTTTTTATCCACAAGGATTTTGCAAATATTAATGAAATATTACTAAATCTACCCTTTTTGTCTTTGTTTCTGCTGCTAAAAAGGAATTATTCTGAGTGTGTCCTTGACACACGACTCAACTTCTGTAAAAAATGTTGGATTACTACCCCCTTCAGCAAGCACTTTTTCTTTCCTTTTCCCTTTTTCCTTTGAGGTTGCAACCAGATGGTCTTTAAGGTCCCTTCCAACCTAAGCCATTCTGTGATTTTATGATCCCACATTATCTTGTTTCTGCACAACTACAGATCAGGAGACAACAGCATCCTGCCACAAGTGAAACACAAAAACTTAGCCTTGCTGTCATACATTCTTTCTGGTGCCTTTCTGCTGCTAATAGAGGATAATCCTGAGCAGAAGTCTGTTTTAGCTCTCTTTGAGAAGCCAATTCAGGTCTGGCATTTGGGCAAAAACCACCCATTCTGATCAATGATGAATGCTTTTGCAATGTAAAATTTGGTTTAAAAATATTCCTTTTTTTTTTTTTTTTCCTAATGTATTCTACAATGTTTTGTTGTTTAAATTCAATTATTGGAATGTAATGATTACTATCTGAAAAAGTGAATATTGTTCCCCTGTAAAGACAGCTTTCTTATCATAAATTCTCGGTAACAACTTCTTTCTTCACATTTCTCTGTTCTCTAACTCTATGGATAATAGAGTGGCAATTATGGTTATTTAGGACCTAAGCCTGAAAACCCTTAATCATGTGGATATTCATTGCTCCCATGCTCTACCTATTCCATTGATCGTGCTAGTTTATTTTTGGTAGGATCAAGTGAGCGATTATAAAACAAGTAAAAACCACAGAAAGGTGACAGAGTCAATTTAGAGCAGAGACCAGCATTTACATCTTGCTCCTCACAGTTGTTACCCTACATAAGAAACACTCAGTCATAATCACTAAAAAGGGCCAGTTCTTTTGAGGTCTGAAATGGGCTTTTTTTGGCTTGAGAGGCATTTTCTGCCATGCCCCACGCTGATTTGTTTGTTGGCCACGTTGCTGATGCTGTAGAACTGTTTCTGGTGTTCTGCCAGCAGTAGCATGCATGGGGACTGCTGTGACTGTGTAGGAGTTGTGTTGAATCAACCAGGCTTACTGAGGGTGGACTCAGCCCCTGCTGCTGGCTCCTGCTAGTGACTTTTTGACCTAGACTTGAGCTGGCATCCATCCTCAACAGCCTGGGCACTGGTGGGGCCAGCTGGGAGCCTTCCTGGCCACCTTTGGCTCAGGGCTGAGGCCAACCTGGTCCTCAGCTTCGTGCAAGACAGAAGAAATGAAGCGGCATGCTGGCATGTAAACTAAGCAGCAAAAGGAATAGGCCCCAGCCAGAAAAAGTATGAATTTGATCCTAAATCACAGTCCAAACTTTCCCAAAGTGAATGTTTAGATGCAGAGCCATCTCTTAAAATAAATAATGAATAAATAAGGTCCTGTATAGATTTCTAACTATGTCACTTTATTAACACTATAGATTTTTCAAACACAGAGGGGCTGTAAGAATTGCATATACATTTCATTAGTAGGGAATTTATGGCTACAAGATTGCACTTAAGGTTTGTGCTAACATTTTATGCAGCCTTTTGACCCAATCCCTTCACTATATTCTGCCCCAATATTATTTTTCATAAGTCAGGAAACATTTTCCATATGTTTTGCAGCATTATCCAAAGGGAGTTTGCAGCTGTACTGCTCATACTTTATCATGTTCATACTGACTGAAGTGCAGACCCCTCCTAGTGACAGTACCCATCTGAAAGATCATAACAACGCATTTTTGGCACATTATTGTTCTCCTTTTGTGTCAAGTCTCCCCCACAGAACAAAATTGTTTCACAGTTTTTATTAAAATTTACTATAAATGAACAGCTGAAAAAATAAACAGAAAAGTCTGTGTGTATCTTATTTACTGTCATCACAAAAAGAATATCTGTGCTGGAACATTATAACATAACCTAACAGCCAAAACTAACTTACAGAAATAAGCAGAGACATTAGAGAGGTTGAAGGCCACAGGAGTTCATTATTTTCAGTAAGCTTAAAAGGCAACAAAGGGGGTGGAAGAAGGAAGGGGAAAAAAATGGTAAAAGGAAAGTTATGAAGGTACGTGGGAGCAGGGGAACTGCTTCAGGGGGAGGACTGAAATAGGAACCTCTGTGACACAGGGCAAAAAGGGATGGATGCACCAATACCTTGGTCACTGAGCCTTTCTTTCCACAGACAGGAGAAGCCTCTGAGCTTAGCTCTCCTGTGGAAAAACACATTGACCTGAGAAGCTCTAAACAAAAGCCAGCCCAAGAGTTATTTCAGCTGACTGTGGCCCTCCACTGTTTGATCGTAACATCCGAGCTCTGGAAATCCCCAGTTATTTTCTAGGAGACATGAGTTTGCTCCTGTAATTATTGCTTTCAGGAACTATGTGTAGACTAAAAAATGCAGTTCTGGGGGAGAGATTTTTACAGCCATGCTGAGGATGAAGCTGAGATACGGTCTGAGGAGCTGGACCTCCACTGATGGCTTCTGTGCCTCGCTGTGCTCGTGCGTGCTCTCAGCAGGTCTGAACCTGATCTGCTCAATGCGCTTCAGTGGAAAGAGATTGCTAATCATAACTGGAAGCAGATAGAGCCAAGAAATCAGTTTTAGTAAATCCCACTGAACTCTGTTGTGGCAGATAGACAGTATAAAAGCTCCCCATGAGTCTGCTAATGAAATGCCTGGCAAAGCCAAAAAGGGCAAAGAAAAAAATAGGAATCACAGCTGCAATATCAGCTTGAATAATAGAGCTAGGAACCAGAGAGTAATAAAAGATGAGCAAGAGGTCAGAAATAACACAATATGAAGGCAAGAGGAAGGAGAGAAATGGTTTCCAAAAAGTGAGGCAGAGTAAGAAAAAAGAAGTGTTCCGTGTCCCATGAAATGCTACCGTGAAATGACTCAAAAGAGGGAAATCAAAAAGTACTGCGAAGGCAAAAAAATTAAATAATTACATGAAATCCACAAACTATAATTTTTAATCTTTCTGCATTATGCTGGGAATGTTCTCCATAGAGTCTACACTAGAAACCAAGTCTTCTGTGCCAAGCTACTAAAATGGGTCTGAAAATGGACAGTTATTTGTCATACCAACTACTCGTTTGAACACGCAAACGCCCTTTTTTTGGTTTTTTTTCCTCCCTTTTTCCCCTGCTCTGGAATTTTGGCACACAATTTCTCTTTTATTCGAGCCATGTTCTGCTTGCTGGGAAATAATTGGCTAAACTTATTTTACGAGTTTTATTCATCACTTAATGTAGCAGCAAAGGAGCAGTGTTGGGCCCTCCTTCACTTTGCCAGGGTGATGTGAAGGTACAAATCTCAGGAAGGGCACAGGCTGCGGCATTTCCTTCCTGAGCTCCATCAATACTGTCTGACTCTTTTGGATTTCTGGAAATCGGTGGATCTTAGTCCTTTTTTTCCTCTGTGCTTCCAAGCACTAAATCAGATGTTGACTGCTCAGGTTTAGTGCTTGCATAAAAGCCTGTTATATACTCCAGTAAAAGCATACTCCAGAGAGGTAAAATGAAAATGCTTTTTGTTAACTGCTTGCTGCCCCTATGGAAGTTATTCACTCCAAAGACAATAGAGTAAATAAACTTCCTTCAAAATAAACTTCAGAACCAAATATAATCTGTATGGTGGAGTGAAGGGAATGAGAACTGTAAAAATGTTGTTCAGGTTAGCTAATGGTGTATATGCACTTCATCTTCTTTGATCAGCTAACCACTTCTTCACATTTCACCTGCAATTATAACTCAGATTTTGTTACTTGTGAAGGACAGAAGCCTTGAACTTAAGTAAGGTTTTAAAGTATTAATTTAACCTTTTAATCAGGTTTTATTTTGCTATCCTTGAAGCATTCTCTTATTTAAGAAGAATATACCAATGAAGGCTTTTATAGAAAGTGTTTTTAAAGGTAGAAATACTTCAGGATTAAAATGAAAAGAAGTACAAAACAGTTTACAATTATGTATATTGAAATATATGTCTTCTAATATAATCTGGATGTGGTTTGCTGTTCAGACACATTGATTTAACAGCAAAATTATAAATTCCTTCCGCAGGAACTTCCTCTATGGTGTGAATGGGATGTGTAGATACTGCTCTGTCAGAAAACCTCCACACACTGCAACTCTGAAATTGAAAAATAAATAAATCTGAAATTCAGCACCAGTGCCATGTGAACATGTAAGTACATTTTCATAAAAACAGAGTCACTGGTTCATCCCCCTCCCTGGATGTGACCATGGAATTGGGCTGCTCTTTGTGTCATCCAAATTTTGTGTGTCTCCTGCCTATGTGCTGGTGTGTGACTGTTTGCATTTCCCTGTTTTAAATCCAAGTGCTTTCACACTGCTGATGGGATTGAACACACGGCCCTCCTGACAGCCTGTTACCTGCCCGTACATTTGTGCAAATTAAAAACCAGTCATGACATATTGGCTGATAATATTATCTCTGCAGCCTTGGGGAAACAGCTGTAGAAGGAAAACGGGGTAAAACAGAAATGCCTTTTTATTAAGATAGCTATTTCTGGAAACAGTGGGGCAGAGATGCTCCTGGTGTAGGTAAATGCCACATAATTCCAACAGAGATGAAGTAAAAAACATGAAATGACTGTTTGAGGTAACAGTGATTGCGATTAGTTTTACACTGCATTACACTTCCTTTTCAACAGAGAACAGTGTTCTCATGCCCCTTGTTAATCACGTGCATTCTTTTAATGCCAAACAGCTACAAATATACCATGTTAGGAGAAGCCAATAACGGTGTGGGGGGAATTCAGAAGATTTGCCATTTGGGTATTCTTGTGTACTCTTTATGATGAGCCCTTTTTGCCAAAATAAATGTTTGATACATTGACCAAAAAGGGTATGAAACTTTGCTTTTCTCATCTGCCATGCTTTGCAGCTGAATATTTGTGTATTCGCCTTTTTTTTCCTTTTCCTTTTTAAAATCTCTTTTTTGTGTGTGTGTGAGAGTTTTTGTTATTTTTCTTTTTTCTCAGTTACAAAAATTGATGTAGGAAGCTTGATTTTATTCTATATCAATAAATTGAAAATCTCATAGATACAAAGCCAGGCTACCATACATACTTGTGTCTGTTCTCTCTTATAACAGTGTCCCGGGCTTTTCTCTGTCTCTCAGTATAAATGTTTGCACACATAAAAATGTTAACATACCTATAAAATACTGAGATGTTGTACTCAACTCTGAACGCTATCAAAGTTTAAAGCTCAATAAAATGCTTTAGAAGCAAATCATCATGCTTTTAAAGGAGCTTTGCCAGCCTAGGTCTTGGCACTTTTTCTCCCCACTAATAACAAGCACGTGGCTTGCAGCGGTCTTTGCCTCCCAGGAGTACATGCCACTGGGTACCGTGTGAGCAACTTGCAGACAGAGTTGGAGCAGGTTCTCATACAGATGATGCACCACATTAGGTGTCAAGTTTATACCTGTTTTCAAAGACAGCCTTTTGAAAAAGACTGCTGAAACCCTACCTTTGAATGTCCAGTGTGCAATGGAAATGGAATAAAAATGGGTAAGTAAAATTGCCCAAAAATCTTGAGCAAAAAAAGGAAACAAAAAGCATTTATTTAGTGTC
>PPHD01013420.1:5933-16335 GCA_002909625.1 Bambusicola thoracicus | reverse complement strand
TACCACTTATCAGCACAGTCTTGAGAGTACAAAATAATGAGTGGAGATCTTAACTAATTCTTCTTATTATTATAAATGATGGTTTCACCTATCCAGAGAAAGAATGAGAAATTGTAAACTGTAAAACAAAAATGTTGTATTTAGTGTTCTGAAAGCCAAAGTGATTAATAATAGATTACTTTAAAAACAGAAGGTCACCGGAAAATGTGAAACTGCACCAAAATTTTGTTTAGGCTTGTTCTGAACTACAACAATAATGGCCAATTTTTTAATTGATATAGAGCTATAATTCCAATGAATGGGTGAACTAACATAACCAAAGCTGTAGATTATTTGGCAAAAAAATAGTTTTGATTTCTAGTGGTAAAACAAAACAATTAGGTATAGAGATACTCACGTTTTGCTTAACTGTTCTAGGAAAGTTAATTCCTAATAATTTCTGTGGCAAGAATTTAACTTAAAATCTATCATCAATTGTTAAGTGGGTAGCACTAATCTGGTTTCAAAGTTTTGAAGCTTTTGAACTCGTAAGCTACATATTCTAATAAACAATCAAAAGCATCATTCAAGAAGTGATATTCACTTTTTTGCCATTGATGATTAGTGGCTCATATAAATACATTTTATTTTTCTTACAGATCTGCAATTCTTTGAAAATCCAGCCAGGAACTCGATGGCTTGATATTTGGACTAGATGATCTTAGTGGTCTTTTCCAACCTAAATGATTCTATGACTCTATGAGTCTTGATTTTAGGTTTTGCATGATTACGACACTTCTAATTGAAGATATAATGGTACTTAATTTGTAATTTAACAGTGATTGAACTTTCATGTTCTTGCTTGCTTTTGCAAAAACTTAATATTAACAGGAAGCGTCACATTCATTATAAAAGAATTGGAATTCCACATATACTACTGTCTGTAAATTAAAAAAAATGCTGTAGGATCACATATAGAGATGATAAATCAAAAATCCTTGATTACATAACTCCCTAGCACCTTTTTCACATGCTGCAGGCTCTTTGTTATTCTTCAAAAAGCAGAGATCGTAGAAGGCTCCTTACATAATTACACTTTCAATTATGACTTTATTAATTTAAATAGTGATATTTCATGTCCAGAACCGTGCTTCAGTTGCTCATTAACTCACAGAATATGAGACTTTTGATCTATGCCACTGTTCTGCAATCTCTAGAGGTAGGTAGTGGCAGTGAATGAGAGTCACTTCTGTATTACATCAGGTTTTCTAAAATAAACAATTAAGAAGAATTACCCAGAAGAATTAGGGGACTGTTCATCTGTTTAGAAGAGGAAAGTGTGAGATCTTCATTAATTCCATTCAATTAATTCCAATCATGAAGGCAAAAGCCTTAGCTGGTGACTGCAAAATGAGATTTCATATGTTAATAATATTTTACTATAGACTGAAAATTTGCTCTGTGAGTTCTCAGTTTTCTAGATTTCTTTGACTATAACAAAATTTATGATGGAAAGTAGGTTCAACCTGCCTCTTCTGTGTATCTCACACCATTTTTATCACACTCGTGTTATCCTGTGATATAATCTGTTGCTTAATCCATCACAGTTTGGACAAGTGGAATTTTTAAGGAAGTAAGCAGATGAAAGGATCCAGCTATCAGAATGCGTAAATATGAAACAGTTACCCAGTTACAGGCTGGAAATAATCAAGGTGGCTGCACAAAAGTTGACGATGATCAGTGTAAAATTAATCATCAGGTGTTTTATGACAACACTTGGCTAAATCACTCTGTATTATGTAAAATAAAGATGTGGACAGATGACTCAGTAGGCTGAGTGGGCTACAGTGGTACCCTTCAGTCCTGCATGATGTGTTACCAACTCCAGTCTCATGACAGCAGGCAGACAGAGCTTCATTCATCTATCTGCAAACAGAAAACCATCCTAGGGGTCTGGCAAGGCAAAATATTTGCTTTTCATAAGCCATGAGAATCAGAGATAACACACTTCTTTTTGCTTATCTTTAGTTCTCATCAGTGAAGAGAGATTAATGTAGGACATCACAGATGCCTTCCTAGGCACAATGTGAAACAACATTCTTTATTGATTGTGTCACAGTAAATATACCAGGAGGGACAAAGTCTCCTGGCTCCATATCTTCACACTTTCTGAGAGATCCCATACACTGACATTAGAGATTTCACAAAATCAGAACCAGTATGAATATTTTGCAATTTCTTTGAGTCTCTATGAAGCTCTCCTATGTTCCCAAAAGTTGGTATACTACTCTACACAAGAGCTGGTACTGTGCTGAACTGGTATTTGTGAGTCTCAATTGTGTAGTACACATTTTGCTGGTGAAGAGGAACTGATGGCTTTCTCCAGTATTGGTACCTTTCTGCAGAGTGTGGGAGCCTGCAAATACGCATTTTTTTTTCATCTTGCCTATTCTATAGGCAACCTAGTCAGCTACCTTGAATTCGAGATCTGATAAGCGTGCAGAAAAAATATATTCAAACTTATTCTGTCTGGCTGGTGACTCATTGAGCATACTGCAGGGATGTACCCTACCAAAGTTGTACTCAGATGTGCAGGAACTTCTAGTAATTACAGGCTGCGGCAGCAGATCTTAGAGGTGGTGACTGAGAGCACATCAAAGCTGTCTGCATGAGGAATACTGAACTCAGGTGAAAGTCTGTGAGGACTTGTGTAGCACTTACAGGCAAATCTGAAGATACCTAAATGGGTCCTTGAGGCTCCAGTACACTCTAGCTAAGAATTTTACACCTTCTAACACCTTGGTATGAGACAATGGAATAATTTCTTTCTAATAGCTAAGGATTAGCACCAAATTCATCATTCTGTGTCATAGAATGGGGTACTGAGCTTTGACCTTGTTTTCTAAAGAAGCAAATACATCAAAAACAGTAGATTAAAAATTAATAATACTTTTCCCCATCACAAAACATCTTAACCATGCAGGGTGTCATTCTGTACATGCTGTTGTCCTGAGAGAATAATGTGACAAGCATCATATGAATTATACAGTCTAGTGTGAGCATCTCCATTGGAAGGAGAGAGATGCAGTCACTCTCTACAATTCCCTAGTGCGTCTGCTGACCAGGCCTGGTCTCTGTCATCATTCAACATTAAAATGTTAACTCACTCCTAAACAAAGTACTTGCAAACGACTATGCAGAGAACAAGAGCTGCTTCGGGGACAGATTTTTCTTCTGTACCAGTTCACATCCTGACTCCCTTCCTGCAGCCTGCAGACTTGTGGCAGAATGGGTGCACAGGCAAATAGTGAATGATCATAAGAACAATAGGTCTTACAAGCTCTTATGTGCTAAAGAAAGCATTGTTATAAATCCCATTAGACTGATAGTCACGCCTTGCTGGTGACTGAAAGAAGCTAAATGCAGTCATAATGGGACCTGAGAAGTCTCAATTTCATGTATGTTTTATTACATGCTGAAATAATAGTTTGTATTAAACTAAAAAATGAGGGACTTAATTACTTCAAAGCCTGTTGATTCATTATGAGATAATAGTGTATTAATATGGAATTTGGCAGCTGACTCATCTCAGGACTCAGCTGGTGCCGTACATAACATAATGCTGGGATTGAGATGCAGCATAAATCATGCGGCTCTGAATCTCTGGAAAAAAATACATTCACTATTGTAAATAAAAATAAGTTGCATAGAGAAATAATATCAAACCAAGCATCAGTTTCCTATTCACACATAATAAAACTGCATATGCAGTTATGTTTTCTGTTATTGCTCACAAATGTCCTTGCTATTCTTATACCAGGATTTCTTTCTCACCTTGTCACCCTTCATAAATAAAACAGCTGTGTAGACAGGTAGTTTTCACTTAACAAATTAGTGCTGAGCCCCTGATATTGTATCACCTGCCATTATAATTAGGCCCAGGAGAAAAGAATACAGCTGTTTTCCTATCTATCATCGTGTATTTTCTTTGCATTAAAACAAAAAATAAAATACAGTTGTGTAATGCTGGCCTGAAGCAGAAACTGGTAGAGTCAATAGGGCTCAATGCAGACTGACCCTCTTACCTGCTGTGCCTTGACATTTCACCACATATGGCATTACTCAACACTTACTAGGATTTAAAATGAGTCTAGAGTGTACCTCACGCACCGCTTGAGACTAAATGCATGTGAGACCAATGAAAAGATCCCAGAACAATAGGTAGTTCATTTTATCTTCAGTTCTTGGGCTGCAAACTATACATCAGTCTTACGTGTTTCTTACAAGAAGAGATGAAAGAACAGATGAATCATTTTGCACTAACACTGGATGAATGCAGTGTAATAAAGCCTGACTTCCAGGCTTTGCTTGCTGCAGCTGTTTTCATATTAACTATTGGCTTGTGCTGGTATTGCAACTTGAGACCCCTGGCGGTATTCTGTGCCTTTGTACTGGATCTCAGCCTGGTGCCAGCCTTCTATGGGCTCCAGGATGGGGAGTGCAGGAGATGAGGGAGGGCAAGGGAGGGGACCAGGCTCACATCACTTCTGGCCCCACAGGCAGTACGTGCATAGCTTCACTGATCTGAGTGACAGACTGTGCCCAGGTGTGGCTATTTATCAGTTTCTTTTAGTGCCTCTGAAAGACAGGCATGCAATATCTACCCCTGCATTCTGGAGAAAAAGCATGCCAGTGCTGATTTCCATGCCCTGTGCTGGCAGCCTGCTGTAACACAAAGCCAGAGAAAATTGAATAGAACTACTAATATTATGGACAACAGCTTGGTAGACTATAACAAATTAATTATTTATCATCATCTGTATTAATTTCTTCATCTGACAGTAGCCTCTTCTATCAGTTATTTTGTTGATGGCAAAATCACATGGAAAATTAAGGGGAAACTGTTCTGTGCAAATTGTATCCTCCTTCCCTGTTTTAAGGTGGCATACATTTTTTTGCTGAGACTCTAATGACTCATTAACAGACTGAGTAGTGCACTGATGGTGAAATCCAACATATTCATAACGCATGAAGTTGTCAAATTCCTCCCTAAGCCAGGCTATTTCTGGAAAAATATTAATCGTTGTTTAAAATAGATACTCCTACATTAAAAGGATTTGACAAATATAGCTTTGAAGGGGTTTGGTGACTTCCCAAATTGGTGTAAGAATATTTATCATTTCTCTATTTATTCTCTGAAGACATTTAGGAAAGAAAATATCTTCTCTCAGAGCAGCTGCTGGAAGAGACAAGATTTTGGATGCATGAGGTTTTCATCAAAGGAAAATTTTGAAGTTATTTACGATTTTTTTTTTTAAGAAAAATTATGAGTTATTTCTGCTTGTACAGAAAAAAAGAATGATGATAAAAATCTGCTCAGTGAGCATCAAAGGAAATTTAAATCTGTTAATAGGAAAAAAAAACAAATGTCTAACAGAAAAATGAAACAACAGAAGCACCCAATGACTCTGCACACCTCCCTCTCTTGGAGGTCTTTAACAAATAGGTTAGTCAAACATATAACCCATCTATCCAGGACAGCTGAAGTATTTTTAATCTTTTGAACTAGTATCTGCTACTTGCTGATTTCTGAGACTGCAACCACTGTCTGCTGACAGGAAATGAACAGTGCTTTAAGCTGCAGTCCGGTCCGAAGAGGTCATTCTTCTACATACACACAGATTCCAAAAATCTTTATTTCCCTTTGCTCTAAGCTGTCATGTTTAACTGTCTTTGGAGATATGTTCTTTCACTTTTAACATAGACATGATTATTTAAAATTAACTGAAAAATAACTAATTCTGTTTCTTCCCTTAGCAATAAAGTAGGGGAAAAAGAAAGAATTGGGTAGCTCTTGTTAAAAAAGGGAAGACTCCAGATTGCTTTCGTAATATGAGGTCCTTTCATCACCTCACAATTTGTGGACCCTTCTTAATGTTATTCAGTGAACCCGAAAATGAGTGATTTCCAAATAATTCTCAGATCTGTCCCACACATCCAGCTACACTTGTACAATTCAACCTGTTTGTACACACCATTGATTATACAGTTTTTCAGGTTAGTCGTGAGTCTTGAAATAGGTATGTATGGTCAAGCAGCAAGTATATGGGGACTTCAGTGCTCCAGTGCTCTCACTTCATCACATGTAGACATGAACTAAGATTCTTTGAAAAGTTTGTAATGTCATTATCTACATACTACAGCTGGAGCATTGTTAAATTCTTTAAAACAGTTGTCATAAAAAAGAAAAAAAAAAAGAAAAACTTTCATAATTATGTGACAAAATCAGATCCACCAAAGTGCTCTTTGGTGTTCTCCTGGGGCATGCTTGTTTTCAGGTAAAAGCCAGTACATTGCAAGGAGGGATCAAAGAGACAGTACTACTAACTTTCCAGGATTAAAAAAACAAGAAGCCAGTAACAAGAAATAAAATGCACCTGACATCCTTGAGAGGGAGAATATCAACCCTTTGCCTAAACAAAAGCACTACATAAAATTCTTATAGAAGATAGATGGTAGAAGAAAATCTGAGTTGAGTTAAAAAGTAGACCTGCTTTATTTTGTTTCATAGATTGAGTACTTCTTTGCTCTCTAGGGTGCAGTGAAATGCCTGAAGGGATCTCTGCTATTGCTTGCAGAACAGCTTCTCCGTTACTTCAAGACTCCACTCAGCAATTTCATTTTCTTATTTTTAAATCACAGGATGTGTGTATTCCACACTACAGAAGTCCTGACTGATTACAAAAAGCAATCCCTAGTTACTGCAGAAAAAAGCCTTAACCAAACAAAAAAACCCAACAGCCATTCAAAAACAGACACAATAAAACCTCAAGGATATATATGTATGTATAAACAAAAACAAAACAAATCAGAAACAAACAGAAAATCTCCCCAAACCAACACTATTTTTCTGCTCATGGTGAAACTCTTGTGAACTCCTGCCCCTCTCTGTCTTTACTGGGACAGTCTTCACTAAAGCCCAGGACTTATGACTGTGTGTCATGATTACAGAACTCAGAAATATCATGGAGACAGAGCCTTCAATAATCTTTATTTGAGGTCACTGATGCACTTCACTTGTTTCTCCGCTGAAAGAAACACGGCAGAATTTGGTATGTGGTTAAGGCACAAACAAACCCTAAATGCCCCTAGCTAAATAAAGCATTGTAACTTAAATCTTGAACTCTAAACTTCACTTTAAATCAGCAGGTACCTAGTATGTCACAGAAGTTTGTAGGAGAATCTTCAGGGTACAGATGGTACTGAACTTGATGAGGGATGTGAAAAACAAGGAAGAGTTTTATAGGTACACTGAACAGGCAAAGGAGTGTTACCCCCTCTGATAAATGAAAAGCTAGAGCTGGCGTCCTCCTCATGGAGGAGGAGGCCTCCTCTTCATGGAGAATGCTGAAATTTTTAATGAGTTCTTTGCCTTGAACTTCATTGTCAGTCACGCTTACCACATCTCTCACATTTCTGAACCTCCAGGAAGGGGAGCAAAATCCCTCCCGCTATAAGAGCAGAACAAGTCAGAGACAGCCTCATGAAGCAGATGTGAGAAAAGGTTATAGTCCTCCTCTGTTCTGCCCTTGGGAGGTCATGTATGCAGCACTGCATCCAGACCAGGATCCAGGGAGATCTCATAATGGTCTTCCAGTATCTGGAGAAGCCTATGAACAGGAGGGAGACCTACATTTTACATGATCTGATAGCAATAGGACAAGCTGGGGGTGGCTTTAATCTAAAAGAGAGGAGATTTAAATTAGATGTTAGGTGGAAGCAGCAGAAGATGTTGCCCAGAGAAGCTATGGGTGCCCCATCCTTGCAGGTGTTCAAGACCATGTTGGATGGGGACCTGGGCAGCCTGATCTAGTGGGGGCAGCCCTGCCCATGGGAGTTGGGTTGGAACTGGATGGGCTTCCAATCCATGCTTCTATGATTTGTTCCAGATGCAGTGTAGAGCATATTATGTGAGCCCTCACTTGGGTGAGAGTGTGTTAGAGGTCCAGGCAAGACACACAGGCACAAGCCAACCTTCACTGAGAAAACTTTCTTTTGGTCTGGACATACGCAAATCAAATAAAGCCAAGAATATCACTTTTCGTTGTCTAACAGCATTCCCATACTCAGACAAGATTCACAGAGAGAACTGAACACATTGATCATAAAGGATGGCATAGTTTTTATATTTTTTTCCAACGAGAATCAAAAGAATATCCTACTTTCAGTGCCAGAGTCAATTAAATAGAGTCCCCTCTGGAGATGTTCAAGACCTGCCTGGACGCCTAACCATGCCACCTATTTTAGGGAACCTGCTTTGCAGGGGACTTGGACTCAATGATCTCTAGAGTTCCGTTCCAACTCCTACAATTCTGTGATTCTGTGATATATACCCCAATCATCCCAATTATAATCTGATTACACCAGTGAGTATGGTACCACATCACTTATGACTGATTGCAAAACTGCTACACAACTCATCCACGTATTGTACGTGTAAACTCAGTGTGTGTTCAGCTTTCTGGTGCCCTGTTTCAATGTCTATAATCTATCCCGATTCTTTCTTTGATGGATGATGGATGGCACTACTGCTCTGGACTTACTGGTCCTAAAACTCACTTCTCTGAGCCACTGAATGATAGAAAAAATCATAAACTCAGAGGGTAGCCACCTGGAGATAGATGTGCCAGCTTTCTGCTTGCAGCTGAGGATCAAATTATGTGGGGACAGAGAGGATGGTCTATGTTATACAGTGGGGAGATGTGTTGGCCGTGCATATCTTCTTTCATATACTCTTGCCAAAGGGAAGGCATTCAGTCCTGTTGCTTTGTCAGTCTAAGGCAGATGAAAACTGTTTCATTCCTGTATAGAATAAAATCGAACTTCTTCACATTTTGCTATACCTTTAGGTTATGAATCTACTTTGCATATTTTGAATAGCAGCATGTTAGTTAGTGGTTTATTGTTGTTTCAGGTCATAAAGCATAATTTAAAAACACAATTTTATTGAGTATATTAAAACTCAACAGATTTTACACCAGGGAAGGAATAGATTTTAATTTCAATTAGCTATTGATGCTATCTGGCATTCCTTAGTTATTAGCCTGTGATTGCAAGCTCTCAAAGCAAATACATTTACTTATGTAAGCTTTATTGTAATTTTACTTTTTAGGAGACAAAATACAGTTATATCAAAAGATATTAGGAATTCTCTTTTCCCACTCTGCAGACTTAGAATTTTACACTGTTCTGTGTTACTGCTAGAACAATGCTCCAGAGAGGCATGAGGTGGCTTTGGAGTCAATCACGCTAATTGTTTCCGCATTTTGCTAAGCCACTGCTATCTTCACTTGCAATTAACGTGACATCTGGCAAAGCACTGAGCTGGAACATTGATTATTCTAATACTGCTCATTAGTAATCATTAATAACAAATGAATAATTCAACCGATTATCAATTAACCTCTGACTAAGGTTTTCAACACTATTTTTCCTCTGTACAGACTCACAGCATGCACTGCTTAACTTGCTCTGATGTTCATCTCTCAGAAAATCAAATTGTTTTTCATTTTACTCTGAAGCAGTATAATGTGTATCCTGTGTTTCAAGAGTAGAACAGTCAGTGTACTCTATTCATTGAGGCTACGTTTGTATTCTGTTTACAATAACCATTGTGAGTTTTCTCAACCCAACCAACTCATATAAAGATATAAGGACTCTAATTGTGTAGGTATAGGTACACAAGCTAGAAACTGAAGGCAGGCTACCTAATAACTTGCCAGTGGTTATGCATCATCACCAATATACTGCCTCCCAGAGCAAATAAAGATCAGAAAGGAATATTTGTTTCTTACTTGTAACACATTTCCTGGGAAGCTCTGTTGGAACTCCAGAAAGCCTTTTGTCTTGGATTGTGACTTAATCAAAAACATGTTCCTTAAGAAAATAGCTCAGCTTCCTAACATTTCCTGTTCTCACACATATATAACAATTAACACTACAGAAACATCATGGTGGTACAACCTACTTATTCATTCCCATAATTTTCACATCTAGAACACCTAAGAAATATGAAGCATACTCATGAAATTATAAACATATGCAGGACTACAAGCTTTATTTTCTCAAAAAAGTAGAATCATGCTGAACCATGAAGCATTTTACAGGTTTATAAACATCTGATGTCTGAAGTTCTTTCATGTTCTTTAGAAGTTCTTATTGGCTAAATATAAATACCTGTGCCTGAACACTTAGAGGTGAAAAGGAAAGAGGAGAGGAGGAGGAGAGGAAGAGGATTAACTGTGAGATTTTTTTCATCTTTACCCTCCCTCTCCTTGGGTGGGAGATTTCTTTGTCTTTCTCAGAAATCTCCACTTACTAAATTATCTCTCTCTCTCTTTTTTTTTTTTTTTGGTAATTTTTT
>PPHD01013419.1:0-17340 GCA_002909625.1 Bambusicola thoracicus | reverse complement strand
AAAAAAAAAAAAAAAAAAAAAGAACAAAACAGTGAGCACAACACCTTTTCAGGTTTGGAAACCTAATGCTACACTGGTAAATTAAACAGTTAATGACAATAGAAGTCAGTTTATTTCATTGCTAAGCGTTTAGAGCGGCTCCTGTCTGTCCAGAATGGCCCTCCCAGGTTTTAAGGCCTAGCTCATGATGTAGAACTGCTCGTGGACCCTTTCCATTAGAAGCTTTGCACTGGAGATGTAGATAATTAAATATTTTGGGTACAGAGTTTTCCAGGCCAGCTGGCTTCAGTGCCAGAAAGCTGTCTGCAGTCTGTCCAAGTATAGGCAGTACCAAAGATTATTTAGGAAGCTTTACGTGCTGTCATAATTGGCGATATCAATCTCTCGCTTGTTACAGTATCTGACTGCCTTTCATCCCGGAACTCTCTCAATGTTTTGCAAAGTGAATCTGTTCATTAAAACACTCTGCCATACAGTCACACATAGGTCTGAGGAATGTTAGGTATCTACTGATATTTAGACTCAGTCCCAAAAGTTAAATTCAGGTTTCAAAATTCATTTCACTGCTTTACTATAGTTTTCCTTTCATTAAACTTAATTTCTCTCTGTCTACATAGGAAGAGAAAATCAGTTTTGACCTGCAAGCTGTTTCAAGATCCAGCACAGGTTTTCTGCCTCATTTTGGACAATTTAGCTAATCCTGTACAACAGCTCGTTCTTATCTACGGAAAAATCCAAACAAATGGTTTTGTGAGCAGCAGCAGCAGTACAGTCTGGTCTTCTGGTCTTGTATATATTGAGGGTAGTTAGGAAAAACAGATTAAAGGTAGGTACCCAGAATAAATTTCAGTTTTAATGTGTGTTAGTAAACGTTTCACGGGAGTTTTGTTTACTCGGGAAATCGATCTGAGGAAACCAATCTAAGGAACAGAGATGTTAATATTCTACCTTTACATTGGTGCAATGAGAATGCTTGCATTTATTATGCATATTCTAGTACATCAAATGCCTTATAATATCAGGAGCTATACCTTTCTGGAGGAGTATGGAGATTACACTGGTCCTGTATTTAGCAGTCCCATAAGTATATCTTGGATATTTCAGGAAAATTCAAATGAGGGTAGCTGTATTTCTTGGGAAATTAAATCAAGTCCTCCATGCCAAAATGCCCATGACAGTCATCTGTCCCTCTTATGTTCACATTTTTACAGAGATTTTGTTTAAGCCCCAGCTTATATAATATTCTCTCTTGCAAAAGGTTGTTTACAGTCGGTGTTTTAACTTTGAGCAGTCAACATCATTTCCAGTTCTTTAAATATCTTTAAATATATGCATGTAGGATATGTCTGCCATGTAGGGTTGGTAAAGTAGAGAAAGATATTGATATGATCGGAACATACATTCTATATATCACTGGAGGATATGTAACTGCTAAGTGTTAGACTTGAAACCTAGTTCAGTACATTAACTTACACTGGCTTGACTAATAACAACACCATTGCATGGACTGAAAATGTAATGAAATTCCACAGCAAGAAGTTAATGAAAACTAGATCTTCTCTGAATAGTGTGGAGCTCTGTGTAGGTGCCCCAGTGAGATCTGCTTCCTTATCCCAAGCAGCAAAGTAAAAGTTGAAAGTTCTCTCTCATTAATGCTCTGGAAGAGAGCTATTGTAAATAGCATGCTATAATTGCATTTGCAAAATATATTAAATTGATATCTGTTTGAAATGAGGACACTTCATTAAAAACTGAGTTGTACAATAAAAAACGATCTTAGTGAGCCCATACCAGTAATGGAGAATTCACCTTAGGGGAACAAGAAATAAAATGAACACAGAGGATGCAGTGGCAAGAAATGCAAAATAAAATTCAACCTGAAAAACTCAAGGTAAAGTACATAGGAAAAAAAAAATCAATTAATCTGTGAAGATATGGTAGAAAGTGGAAATCAGAATGCAGAGTTAGTTGAGGTAACAGGGGTCCTGGCTATGTCAGGACATGGAAAATGGTGTGGTTTTTTTAGAGATAACATTACAGCTACAGAACTGCTGACTCTGTTTCCGTCATCACTCAACAAAAGGAACCACACATCTTGTAAGTCTTGATCCAACATCTAGTGAAGTCAATGGTAGTCTTTAGGGACTTGGCAAGTATGGAATTTCGCCTACACTCTCTTTGGTCTGGTTGTTTGAATGCTGGTAGAGAACTGAAGCTCTTCCAGGGTAGTAGTAAAGAGCAAAGCTAAGATCTAATTAAAGCTGGAAAGGACTGTCTTATAAAGATAGATCTTAAAAACGAATATCCATCTAGCTTGCCTAAGAAATAAGTGAAAAGAAACAGGAAAATTGCCTACAGTCTTTTGAAGGGTTTAAATGCCAAGAAGGGTGAAAAATTATTTAGGGTGTGGACACTGCCACAAGGGATGGAATTAAATTAACTAAAGAATCATATAGGCTAACTGTCAGAGGGGAAAAGAGTCCTAATAGTAGCTTTTAAACAGGCTGTCAGTGGTGGAAACTCCATTAGTACGGTCACTTAAAGTGGAAAATAATAAAGGAAGAAGTCATTGTAGGGATAATTCCTCAATATCCAAAGTATGGACAATGCGATCTAAAGACTTCAAAGAAAGAGGAGATCATCATAATCAATTTATTATGCATGAGGTCAGACAAGAGAATTATAATGGTCTCTTCTGACCTAGGAAACTATGAATCAACGAATTTAGATGTGGACCAAAGTTCAGGAGATAACTCAAAAATATAACTAAGGTGAAATGGGAGAACTAGATGGAAAGGAACCTAATGACATTCAACAAGGGTAAGTGCAGAATACTACATCTGGGAAGGAATAGTTGTACACATCAGTACAGGTTAGGGCTGACCTACTAGAAAGGAGTTCTGCAGAGAAGGATCTGGGGGTCCCGGTGGACAACAGGTTGGCCATGAGCCAGCAGTGTGCCCTGGTGGCCAAGAAAGTCAATAGTTCCCTGGGGTGCACTGCACAGAGTGCGGCCAGCAGGCTGAAGGAGGCGATCTTCTCCCTCTGCTCGGCCCTAGGGAGGCCACATCTAAAAGCACTGTGTCCCTTTCTGGCCTCCTCAGTTGAAGAGAGACAGGGAACTGCTGGAGAGGGTCCAGCAGAGGGCCACAACAATGATGAGGATCCTGAAGCATCTCCTTTATGAAGAAAAACTGAGACCTGAGGCTGTTCAAATTGAAGAAGAGAAGACTGAGGGGATCTTATCAATGCTTATCAATATCTAATGGGTGGGAGTCAAGTGGATGGGGCCAGGCTCTTTTCAGTGGTGCGCAGTGACAGAACAAGGGCAGCGGGCGCAAACTCAAACACAAGAGCTTCCATCTGAACGTGAGACAGAATTTCTTTACTGTGAGGTTGGCAGTGCACTGGAAAAAAGACTGCCCGGAGAGGTTGTGCTGTCCTCTTCTCTGGAGGTATTCCAGACCCACCTGAATGCTTTCCTGTGCAACCTACTGTAGGGAACTGCTTTAGCAGGGAGTTGGGCTAGATGATCTGCAGAGGTCCCTTCCAGTCCCCGCAATTCTATGATTCTGTGAAGCTCCCTTGGAGGCCAAGACAGGCTGTTCTTTTTTCAGAGCACAAGAGGGAAGGAACCATGAAACATTCATCTTTTCCTACTCACTCTGCATGCAGAAGGACAAAAATGACTATATTTTGCCACCTGTTCAGTTATAGGTAGCATGATATTTGTGTATTAAGAACTAGAGTTCGTTGCTAGTAAGGGAGTTCAAGAGATTTCATCCTGAGTGACCTAGCTAGTGTAAGCTGACGATGAACATGTTCTTTATTTTCCTAAGTTCATGATTGCATTGACTTAACTTTAGCCTACAGAACTGCCCTCCTACCCTGTGCAGTCAATCACAACAAACAGAACAGGAGCCCCGAAGCTGGGAATATTGGACACAGAGAAGAAAATACTATAAATTGTAAATCAAAGATGATGTCTAGTTTATGAGAATTTTGCCTGAAGATACATTTTTTATTCCCAAAAGCCTCTTTGCCAAAGCATTTATTACTGATCCTAATTCCTCTTGCAAATTTAGTTAATACTCATAGATATCTTTTGCATACAGAGTAGCACACATGCAGTTTCACTAATGTGTCTCAGTTGCTGAAATAGGCCTGAGAAGAGCAGGCTACAAAGTGGTTGGGCAGATAGCTGATAGGAGTGTTCATCCTCTAGTAAAAATGTTGTTCCTTGTGGAAATGGCGTTGCATTTAATTAAATTTCTATTGTTGTAATCAGAAATGTCACAAAATAAATTAGAATATCCTTATAGGAACCTACCCTGAGCAGGGTGCCCAGCACCATGTCCACGCAGGTTTCGAAGATCTCCAAAGAGGAGACCCCAGAACTTCTCTGGGCAATCAATTCCAGTGCTCTTTTACCACCTACACAGCAAAGTATTTCCTGGTGTTCAGAAATAACTTGTGGAGTTTATATTTATGCTTATCATGTCCTGTCCTGCCGATGGGCACTGCTGAAAAGAGTGTGGCTCCATCCTCTGTGCACCATCCCTTCAGGTATTTATGTAGACAGGGAAGATTTGTCTGAGCCTTCCCTTCTTTGCCAAAGCCATAGCTTTCCACAGCTGGAAAGTGGAAAGGACATCTGTTAATGTCTAGGGAATATTGTATAAAAGAGTAAGGCACTGATGTGAGTTGCATTTCTTTGTACCTAGTTTCTTAATATGACAGGCATTTGTGGTAACACCACAGGATGAAATGAATGAGTTCCAAACCATCCTTGCACTTTTTTTCTCCCTCACATTCCTCTTTCTTTCTTTTTTTTTTTTTTTAACTCATTCAGAATTTAAATAGCTACTATCCACATGGAGAATAGTCCAACAGGAAGGAAAACCAGCTGAATGAATGGTGGCTCAGGATTTGTGAATTTAGTCCTAGCTCCGGGCAACCTTGTCTTACTCTAGCTATTTAAGGAAGCTTGAAACAGTTCTGAAGTTTGTGTTCAAGGATATATTATATAAGAGTTTGGAAGATAGTACAGCATTACCTCTACATAAGTTCTGGTAACTTCACCAAGAACAAGGTTTTATCCTTGGCATCATCATAATGAAAAGGTGCTGACAATATACAAGAATTATTCTGGGAAGAAGAACAAAAAGATCAAAGCTGGGAAGGGTTAGATTATTAGGAATGAGTACAAGAATAAAATAAATATGGCTTTACTCATAGATGGTTAACAGAAGCATAATAACTGTATGCAAATATTTGAAGAGTCTAAATGTCAAGGCTTGAACAGTGAGTGCTTAAGAACTGACAAGAAGCGGTCTTGAGATGCACTGGGATAACAAGTGAAGCCGAAGAGATAGCATTTAATAGCATTTAATTTGGGAACTATACAGCTGTGCAATAATTTGCAGTGAGAAGTAGTGAATGCCCCAGTTAATGGGAAATTTAAATCCAAGGAATTTTAAAGTTCAGGTTAATCAGGTTACTCACTTTATATCAGTGCAGGGGAATAGTACTTTTTTTTTGTGTGTGTATCTGAGAAAAAGGTTAAAAATCTGCTGATCACAAAAATAGTTGAGAGAGAAAATCCTGCCTATATTTAAGTGCTGCAGCTCTCCTTGTTCTATTGGCAAAGATGAGGTTCTGATGAACTGATGTTCTTCTTACTGATTTATGTGATTTGAAGAATTTTGGCTTGGTTATGACAGCATTATCTGTTTGATTAACCTGTGTGAAGTGTATTATTGTTCAGAGTCTGTGGGCTGAGAGAGAACGGAAATATTACCACCCAGACATCTTGTTTTAATGAGGTTAAAGATAAAAGAAACCTTTTTTTAGATGCTATCTAACTCTGGAAAAGTATCAAATTTGTGTGCACAAACTGAAAGCGGATTATTTAGCCAGCGGGTAACATTAGGAAGTATCAAGTTTAGAGAGTCCCCACCCCGTTCATTAAAACTCTAAGGATTGAAGTCATCCAGGAGGAGTTGATGTGCACTTGGGCTTGTACTTGATGTGATGTTTCTCAAACACTTAGGTGTGTCTTGTAAGGGCAGGGCACAAAGTGTACTTGTTGCAGGAGGAGGAGGAAATGCGAACAAAGTGCGAGTTGGGATCTACTAAAATAATGTAATACATCAATGTGAGGCTACCAGCGATGAGGTCATGAGTAGAACAGTTGGCTTAGATGGAGAGCATGAGACATAATACATGTATGAACTGCTGAATATCAAGGACGTTGTTTAAAATCTCCTGATTATATCATATCCAGTGAAGAACAATGTCTTGCTTACTGGAAATGGTTAAGATTTCTATAGCAATTAGTAATCTAAACAAGTTCAGTTTGGTGTGAAGTCACAGTATCATAGAATCACCAAGGCTGGAAAAGAGCTCCAAGGTCGTCCAACTCAACCATCCCTCTGAAGCATCACTGAGAACTGAGCACCAGTTTTTGGGAAGGACCTTCCTCATACTGACTTTGGAGATGGGCTTAGCTAAGAAACATAGAGGTATGAGACCTTAGCCTAAGCTCATTCTAGCAGGTGCTCCACGCATCGGCTTCAGTTTGCCAAGATCCACTTTATATATTCTTTGTAGATAGCAGTCTTCCTTAGATATAATTTTTATTTTGCTCCTCTCCTGGGTTGCAGATAAAACCGTTTGTATGAGCTCATAGATCCTTATCAAATCACCCATCTTTGATAAACACAGGAGATCAAGATCCTCTTTGTTACTTCAAGACATAATTTCAGGACTTCAGAATATGGACATAGACTCAAGAAAGGTTTCCTAGTTGTCACATTCAGGCTGCTGACATAGACAGTAGTCATGCCAGATGACCCCTTCTCAAAACTTTTCTATCCCATCTGAAAACGAGATTTTATTTGCTTTCTATACTATCAGTAGTAATCTCTCCCAGTACCAAGCTCTTTTCACAGTTGCATACTTTTTATTGTGTTGTGCCCTTGGGCCCTAACAGCAATGAAGGAAATGCTTCACTGTAAGTTGCATATTTATTGTATCCCGTTACCAATGAGGCTAACTTTGTAGTATCTTCAGTGAGACGATAATTTCTAAGAAACCTACAGCTTGGGATATCCTGGATATGATAACATTACCCTCAGTTGGAATTCTATCCACTTCCTTGTTTCCTTGTTTTCAGTGGTCTGAATCTTTTTTTTTTTTTTTTTTTTTTTTTTTGAGTTAAAGTCATTTTGGAACATGGTTGACTCCTGCCTGAATTGTGATATCTAGACCTATACACAGATATTCAAACATTCTGATGCCAGGCTGTTCAAGGTTGTTTCCAGGCTCAGGTTTTCATTGCAACCTATATCACATCTGTTCTTGTGTGCACCTTGCAGATACCCTACTGAGCTGGTAACAAAACTAGTGGCCTGCATGTAGGCACCTGTAGGGCTCCCTTACTCTCAAACTGCACAGCATAAAATGCAATGAAAATATAAGGTAAACCTCCCAGTGACATTTAATTTCTGCTGGTGATTTGGTATAGTTTGTTAAAAAATCAGTCTATCAGTATGTGTATGTATATTTTCCTGCATGCAAGCTACCATAAATCCCACTGCATATCAGTTTTTGTAATACAGGTTTATTCGTTTCTATAAGTAAAGTGAAATTAATCCCATTTAAATTTGACAAATAATGTTATGCATTGTTGATCAGACAGAGCTATTCAATCTGAGGTCTCACAAGGTGTACCAGAGGTGGTTTTAAATTTGGTTGAATCCTGAAAGCACAGAAGTACTGGGATGATGGAGGAGCACTGCATAGTATTGGCATTCTTAGTGGAAACTCTCTCCCTCATATAATGATAACAAGCCACTGAACGTCTGCAGAATTCCTCTTCTCTTGTTTTTGGTTTATAAAATGTCCAGCATCCTTTTTTAGAAGAGAAGAAGAATCATTTCTAGATTTAAACTGATCTCACTGTACTGAACTAGCTTAAAATTAGCACTATTTAGCAGAGGGTTGTTAGGGTAGTATGAACAGGTTGCGGTTGGGCTTGATGATCTTCAAGGACTTTTCCAACCTGAGCAATTCTATGATTCTATGATTCTGTGATTCTATCCTTTTAGTTGACCGACAAAGCACTTAAGTGCAATAGCTGTATGAAAACAATAACAAAGTGCAGATTCGGTATCAATAACACGTGATGAAGGAGATCACTGGAGAATGGAGAAAGAATTCAGTGAAAGTAGTTAGCTTAAATGGCACCTTATTTATGCAAATTAAATGCTTGAAGAAAAGATGATTAGCAGAAATCTTGTCATCAGTCCTCAACAGGAAAAAGCTGACACTTACAGGTACTACCAGGACTACCAGTTAGTTTTTACATTAGATTTACTTAGAAAATCTGTGGACAAATGTATTTCCTGCTGAATGGATGAATTAATAACTGCAGACTGGCATTACCTGCAAGTTTGCTGACCCCAGGGTCTTTTGAATCTGGATTCAGTCTTTACTTCCACCACAGAGCACTGTGGGTCCTTGGTCAAATTCAGTATCTCCATATGAGGGAGTACTAACAATCAGATAAACAATCTCTTTTAATTCATTGGAAATCTTGGAGTAAAAATATGAAAATGAAAAATAAAAGGATTTAATATTCAAAGTGGACTCGAGAATTTCTTTTTTGATTGGAGTGTTTAAAAATAAATGCATAGATTACTCTGAAAGAAATGCCTGTTGTTTATTTCCATGGAAACTACCACAGATACAAAGAGCACAATAACACTATTTGGTAGGGCAAATTCTCAGCTACAAAACATTATTTTTCAACACAGTGACCACCATTAGTTGTGCATTTTCACCAGGGATGAGAAAGAACCCGCGTGCAGCTCTGGTAAATATCTGCAAGGCCATCTAGAATGGGCTTGTCTTTCACATTACTGTCATCACTGTTGAAATGCACCACCCACCTCTCACTGTGCTCACATCCACCGTTGGGTCCCTGTAGATGTTCAGCAAGAGTCAGTGAATGCCAAAGGATACCACTGTTCCACATGGAGGAATTCAGCAACACCCCTTTGCTTCATACACCCTTCCATGTCAGACATCACTCTGTCAGATTGCCCTTCTGCTGCCATCTGTCACACAGCAACAAAATGTAATAGAATATTGATGGAGAGGTTCATTCACTACCGCTATCCCACCAACATCCATCTCTGGCGTCGTGAGCCAACATAATCAAATAGGAGGCATTACTTTTGGAACAGCTCTCATATTAATTCTTATCAAATATTTGCATTTCAATAGGGCTCTATTTAAAGTTTTTGTTTGTTTGTTTGTTTGTTTTTAATCATCAGTTTACAAAACAATCTTGTGATTGTAAATCTGCAAAGTTTTATGTGAAATATTCCGGCTAGAAAACATGGAAGATGCTTTGTTTTGCAGCTTTTCCTTCCTAAGGAAGGGGACTGTGTGCACAGGTTCTGAGTACTCACTTGTGAGAGCTTCCACCTAATAATGTGAAAAACAGAAATAATGGCAGGAAAAAGAAGCAATGTTTTGCCAGTCCCTGCTCCATGTGGTTCTCACATTTCTCTAACAGCGTAAAACATCAGCGTTGATCAAAGAACCGGAGTTAGTCGACAACAAACGTAGGCCCACTTAAGGGATCTTACAACGTTTATCTGTTACAATATCTTACGGGAAGCTTTAGTCCTGGAGTGAAATTTTTACTGCTTGTTACATGTAGTTAAGGGCAAAAGCACAGCCTCGAAAACAAGCTCGCCATATTCATTAGACAGCACAAGGGCAATCTGAGCACAGAATCACTGTTTCTCAAGAGCAAAGGCGGGATCTAACATAGCCTCCAGGAGACTTTTAATTCGGAGGCACAAACAGTTTGATGGCCATTAAACCTAACAGCTGGCAACACAAGGAGCCAGGAAGGAATTTGGAGCCAAGGAGTAATATTTCTCCCTTCCTGGGACGAAGTGTGAGAGTTCACTGATACTCCGCGGTAGATGTCCAATGCGTAACAGCAGCAAAGGAGATACCAGCACATGAGTCACCCTCTGTGTCTTCAGTGTAACGGTGATGAAAAGTGAACTTGTTGCGTTATGGGCTGGCAGAAGGAACGCCGCTGCGATGCTGAGAGCATCAGCAGGGCTGACAGAAGAAATGATCCTTGGTTATAGAATCCTCATTCGGCAGACAACTGGCTCTAGTTTAGGCTGCAGTATGTGACAGTTTGGCTGCTTCAAACAAAGCTTTTGGGGATGAGGTTGTTCTTGCATCAGAGCTTCTTTTTCACTTTAGCATTTGATTTTGGTGATTGTCAATGGTAGTTTGGACCCCAAGTCTTGTATAAGCCATCACATGTTACCCTTTGGGTTTAAATGGAGTAAATAACTTGGAAGTCAGGAGAGGACAGAGAAGCTGGTGCTTAAGCAATGGCCCATATTGGTGTCCAAGCACTGTCTTTATGTATTGTGGCACTGAGGGACATGGTCAGTGTGCACGGTGGGAATGGATGCGGATTGGACTTGGGGATCTCAGTGTTCTTTTCCAACCTGAATGATTCTGTGGTTCTGTGACTCTCTCCAGTTCTAAGCCAGTGTTACTTAAGCCAAACGTGATTCCTACTTTTCCCACCTCTCCACATGTATGAAGTCCCCAGAGAAATATCAGTACTGCTGCCACAGCTGTAGCTGCCCTGAGATTACATATGAGCTTTCAGGTGTCAGTGCTGGTGGGAAGGAAAATAACTCAGGATTACTTTTATTTTGTAGTCCTTATAATGTCAGGAAATGCATTGCAGAGAAGTAGGATTTGGAAGCAAAGTTCAACCTTCCAGGTCCATTTCTCATTTCATCTGAGTCTGTTCTACACCACTCAGGCGGCATAAAGGAGAGTTTAAAATGGGAAAAATTATTCTCTTGCTCACTCTAATGGCTTTTTGCACTACCAGAGAGGCGTCAAGAGGCCTTGCTATAAATGAAAATAAGTTTTATCTGCTTTTCTTCTTTGGTCTGTGCACTCAAAATGCTGATGAGCGCTGAGAGGTAAAACCTAAAGAGAAGCCCACACCTGCATCGGAAGGACACCCATTTCCATTTGGTTATTATTATTATCTTTATTTAGATGCAACAGTTAGGGCTGGGAGCTCTGCAGTGTTTGAGCACACACTCTGCAGTAGAGTCTCAGAGTTTATCGCTTACAGTTAACCTCTGATTCAGGAGTCCTGCTGCTCCTGAGGGAGAGAAATATCTCAGGAAGGAAGTTGCCTGCAAATAGGAGTGCAGGCTCACGTATATGTGTGCATCTGGGTGCACACAAGCCTCATGGATGTCTCTCCTGCTCAAAACTTCACATATAAAAAATGCAAAATGTGACATCTCATAATATTTTCATATTGGGTAACTACAGAGAATATTTTGGCAAGGGTGCTTAATCTAAAATGTTCAATTTTAATCAGCTTGAACTATGGTCTGTCTTTCTGTGAACTGAAAACCACCAATCAATTTTCCTTTATCTTTTTTTCTGTTTTTCTTACCCAAGGCAATGCCTTTTGTAAAAGGGTATTTATTTTTAATGGATTTTTTAATGAATTTTTCAGTCAAGCTATTAATAATGCCATTAATTATAGGCAGCTTGTATTAAAGTGCATGCTGGCCTCTTAATCCTGACCCCCAGCTATTGGCTTGCAGCTAATCCAGCCCGGTGCTTGGCAGCAGTGCCGGCCGCAGCCCGTGGCTGTTGGAAACGGGGGGAAGACGGGACTAAAGGATAAGGAGGGATCGGGGAGGGGAGAGGCATTTTGAGTATATACTTTGCCAGAGGGGCTGAAGTTTAAAGCCAGATGATATGTTAGTGCGGCGGGGATAATCCTAGAGATGCGGTGCCAGCACTTGGGAGGACCTTTCCCGGCGGAAGGCTTTGCTCTGCCTGAAAGCCCTGGCCACTTTGATAACCCCACAGGAGCCCCCAACGCCTTACCTGGGGCGGTTGTGCGCGACGGTCGCCCTGCTTCAATCTGCTTAAAGGATCGGGCAGACAGAAGGCCCTGGCTACATAATAGATCCCCTTCCCTTCCCCAGGCTGCTCATCTGACACGATTGTTACGAAAGTTGCTAATTATCAGCTGGTTGAAAGATAATGGAGGGGCCCCGTCCTGCGTGGTCAGAAGAGAGAAGCTCCTGTCATTAGGAACGGGATCAGATCCAAAGAGTTCCCTGCCTTTGTGCATGAGTGCATGTCTCTATCTTTCACTCTACGGGGCAACTGGAGATACTGGAGAGTTCTTAAAGTGCACCATTCTGTGCCTGTGAATTTTTAACCGTTTTATTTTAATGGATAGGCATTCCTCATTCATAGAATCATAGAATCATGGAATCATGGAATCATGGAATCACAGAATGGCTTGGATTGGAAAGGACCACAATAATCATCTGGTTCCAACCCCCTGCTATGTGCAGGGTCGCCAACCAGCAGACCAGGCTGCGCAGAGCCACATCCAGCCTGGCCTTGAATGTCTCCAGGGATGGGGCATTCACAACCTCTTTGGGAAACCTGTTCCAGTGTGTCACCACCCGTACTGAGTTTTGTTTTTTTTTGCTTTGTTTGCTCTGTCACTTCTATCTATGCACTTTGGGGAGTTAAAAATAAAGGTAAATATACACATATTATTCCTGTCTTTGGGCCATTCCGCTGCTGCAGGACATAGGTTTCGTATTCACGAGCTGAGAGGAAAAATCTTTTCTTCTGACGAACCAGCACTCACAGAGATGTTAATCTGATACTTTATGGTAATTAATTTAAGCATTTAAATAAGGATTTTGGCTACTGGGTTTGTTTCATGGTTTTTAGAATGTTGTAATGGAACATGTAAGGCAGCAGCAAAAAGCAGCTCCTCTTCAAAGAAAGCAGAAAAGTTGGACCTGGAGGAAACTGGGACACACTAGGGAGAAAATAAACTGTGGAGTTATACCCTTTAGGATTTTATGTCTCCTTTTCTTATTTTTCTATTTATGTCTGTTATACCTTAGGAAGGCATCTTAACTCTAGTAAACATCAGGTGCATCTGTCCCTGCTTATTTTCCAATGGAGGAACTCTGAGTCTCAGTGACCATTTCTAGATCCAGGTAACTGGTGTTTAATAGTGTGCATATAGATATGATTTCAGGAGAGGAAGGAGGAGTTATGTCCAGTTTTGATTTGCTCTTAGCACTATTTCTCTATTTTCTTTGCCATTGCTATTTGTTAACAGATTGCCTTGACTGTAATAGAATAGGAGCAATCAGGATGGTATAAACATTAGATTATGTAACTGATATTCCTCAGTTTCCTCACTGCTTTTCAGCCTCTGCATGTCTTTCCTATTCATCAGCAATGCTGATTCTAGGTAGGAGATGTGGGGGAGAGGAGGGTGAAGGACCACTGTAAATGGGTGCTGGCACTCCTTAGTTACGGTCTGTAACAATAATAATGCATACACTGATAAGGAAATAAGGCATAGCACACACTCTACTAGTTATTGTGATGTCTCAGCTTCTCTGCAGGTTTATCCCAGCTTCAACACTGGCTGTCTATCTCCAGTCTACTGTAGAACACTGACAGACACTGTGCAAGAGTGCATGTGGGAGAGGAACCTACTCCACCAAGAAGAGAACAGTAATCACAGGCAACTGAGTGAAAAATGCCAAGAAGTAGTCGGAGGTTTTGCTTAACCAAAGTTTTAGTATTTCTTACTGTATGTGTGAGGATATTCAGCCTTTGGCTGATGGAAGAAATGGGTCAAATATATGATCATTTTAAAAGTTGGTCTAAATAAACATTTCTGCAACAGTACTGTCTTTTTGACTGTATTCCTAAATTAAATACATGCAACCTAATGAAAACTATTTGATTTCTGTTGTTTTCATGTACTTTGTTCTCATACTTGCTTCTTGTTAGAATGAGAAGATACACCCTTACCACAAACCAGTATAGACTTCAGATACTCCAGGGAATTAATGGACTAATTTTCAAATCCAAAACAATATAATGGAATCATAGAATCATTAATGTTATGAAAAACCCTCTATGATGTCCCAGTTCTACCTCAGCCCACCCCCACTATGCCCTCTGACCACATCCCTCAGTGCCACATCTCCACACTGAACCCCTCCAGGGTTGGTGACCCCACCACCTCCCTGGGCAGCTGTGCCACTGCAGCACCGCTCTTTATGAGAAAAAATTGTTCCTAATATGCAACCTGAACCTCCCCTGGTGCAACTCGAGGCCATCGCCACTCATCCCATCACTGTTACCTGGGAGCAGAGGCCAACACTTACCACAGTCTCATTCCGGGGAGTTATAGAGAGCTATGAGGTACCTGGGATAGTTGGTATAATCACCACTTTTTCCTCAATTCTCAACTATATTGATAAATATATCGTCACTATTAAACTCACCCATGGGTTTGTATCTAATTTTGAAAGCTCTGAAACTTTTGAGACTCACTTGTCAGTTGTATTCTCTCTGCTTGCCAATTTTCAAAGAAAATCAGGGTGTTACAGCTGTGAATGCAAGGGATATTACCCCCTTATTTCTGAGGTCAGATTGAAACTGAGTTTGATCAGACAAGAATGCAGGAATAACCACATGTTCTAGCAAGATAACTGTAAACTCTAACTGTATCTAATGGAAATGAGCTTGATGGACTCAGCAAGTTTTCCTGGGCGATGTGATTTTTGCCATTAGAAAGTTATCAATTACTCAGGAGTTTGTCACGTGGTAAAACTAGCCCAGTTTAGCTTCAACATTTGCTGTCTCCCACTAAATACACATACACACATATATCTTTCTTAATAAAAGTCAGGACTGTGAAAGGAATGATCCTACTAAATTTTATAGAAATAAAAGGGATTGAGAAGGGATAAAACTGATTTGAACTGATTTTGGGAACATTTCTGTAAAATACAATGGGAAAGTTTATGTCACAGGGTTTCTTTCTGTGTAGGATTTCCCAATTTTATTGTGACACACATTAATTTACTAAGCTATACGAGTGCCTAGCTTTAAGGATAAAAGGAGTTACGGATGTGCCCAGGTTCTTCCTAAATTGGGTCGTGATTAATTTTTGAAAATCCATTTTATTTCTGGCTTAGGAAAGCTGTCAGTCCCTGCCTGGGAAGGCAACCTGAGATGCTTTCAGCACATTAGAGAGTTGTCTTTTCAGGTCAAGGCTGATACAGTGAAAGGGAGCGAGGATTGCATTGTGCTTGCTTGACCTATCCAGTATTTTATTTTTGGATAAACAGAGCATTGCAGCTTCCATCCTTTTTCTGATCCACCAGTCTTCACAAAGGCTGCATTCAGCAAATAGTGCACACTGTTCTATACACGCTCCGTCTCCTTTGCTATCCATCTCACTCACATCTTTTCTTTTTGCAACCCTCATTGTGCACTATGTATATTTAATTTCAGATTTCATTTGATTCTTTTTTTTTTCCCTTCTTGTTTGGTGAAATGAGAAGAAACAAAAGATAAATGATCATTTGATCATAGATTTTTCTCTACTTAGTGTGGGTCAAGGATTTGTACCCTAGTACTAAAAATCACCTTCTGACAGGAGTTGTTTAGCCAAAATCAAGCAGCTGGAACATGTAAATCTGTGGAATTCTATTAATTTTAAAAAAGCAGCTCAGTATATACCAACAGAGGACCTGGAAAATCATAGAATCATAGAATCACAGAATGGTTGGATTGGAAGGGACCTCAAGGATCATGAAGCTCCAACCCCCCTGCCACAAGCACCCACCAACCTCCGTATCTAATACTAGACCAGGCTGCCCAGGGCCCCATCCAGCCTGGCCTTGAACACCTCAAGAGGTGGAGCAGGTTTATCTGAGATACCTACTTTCACATGTGACATTATTGCAGTCTGCTTTTCTCTTATAACTACAGAGGGAATCTGCGGTGTTTCACTCATACGTACATGATGCAGATCTACATTGGAGATAACTAAAAATAGATGAGATGAAGCTGACCTTTACTTTCTGGTACTGGCACATTCTTAGCATTTGCTGTGGCTTAGAATTCACATTTCTCATTTCTCAGTTTTCACATTTGTAAGATATGTCTGCGCTTCTACACATTTTTCTTCTTTATTTTTCTTTTCATTTTATATGCTATATATTATGAATCACTATTCTATAAATCACATGATTTTATTGCTATTTTTAAGCCTTATATTCAATAATTACATTCTGCAGGTGTGTTTTTTTTTAATGTCTCATGAAATGTACACTAAGAACAGGAGGAGAATGACAAATATTGGCACATTAATGTCACATCACAGCTTCTGTGACTCTACCAAGTCTGAGATAATTTGCAGGTTAAAAATCATTTCCTTTTTACAAGAGATGGAAAAAAAAATCCTAATTCTTCTCTACTGAGTGAGCTGTTGAAAGACCAAAAAGCTGTTGAAGAGATAAAAAAGATCAGAATAATTTGCTAAGCATTTTTGACACTGTGCATGTCTAACCAAAGCTGTCTCCTTCTGGTGCGGAAGCTAAATGGCAGTGAACCAAGATCTGATAGTGACAGTACTTGCTGTGTCTGTGACTGGAAAAGATTCTTTCTGAGACTGAATTATCAGGAAAAGGGACTCAGCATAACAGATCATTTCAGTTCTCTGCTCTTCCCCTCCCCCCTCCTGCCCCCCTTCTTCCTTTGTTTTTCCATTACAAGGGCTTAAGAAAAGAAAAGGAAAAAGAGAAACAGAAACAGAAAGCAAAAGAGAAAGGAAAGAGGAAGGATGGAAAAGGGAAAGGGAAAAGGAAAGGGAAAGGGAAAGGGAAAGGGAAAAGAGAATGAGAACACTGCCCACAGAAGGGTTTCAGGCTGGTTGGGCTTTAAGGTCACTTCCAACACAAAGCATTGTATGATTCTGTGTCACCTCCTCCAACCTCAAGAATGGTCCATATGAGCATAAAGGAAGTTAAGCAGAGGTGGCAAGAGGCCCACATAGGTGAGTAAGGATCTCCTGACAAAACTCAGATATTAAAAGGAGTAATGCAAGATGTGCTAACAGGGTCATGTGAAAAAGGAGAATAGAGACACTGTAGAAGTGCTAAGACAGGTTTAGGGAGCTCCACCTGCAGATGAATTTTAAAAAGCACAAGAAGACAAAAAAGGTGTTTATATTGGCATTTCTATCTGCCTTGAAAAGTCATATTACTAGTGAAAGTTCCTGATGAAAATTAGAAAGTGAATGTCACTCCTAACTTCAAGAAACGCTAGAAGGAGAATCCTGTGTACATCCAATAAAAATCCAAGTATTAATTTCTTGATAACTCACTGGTATCTAGTCTA
>PPHD01013418.1:0-17340 GCA_002909625.1 Bambusicola thoracicus | reverse complement strand
GAACTAGATTTTTCACATATAAATACCTACTTGATACATATGACCATTATTTCAAAGAAATAGTGGATGAGATTAAGAGTTCTTAAAGATTGAAGTCGTTCTTGCAGTAATAATGGGCAACACAAGCTGCCACAACGGAGCAGAGCAGAGCAATACTATACTAACTTTGTGCTAAGGAGGCAGCTGAGTTATATTAAGTGCACAGTGTTAGGAAAGCTTTTCTTGCTGACTTTCAGCAACTCAGTAGGTCCCACCTTGAGCTATGAAGCTCTGTATCCCCTTTACAAGTTGCAGATTACCAACAATTTCCCTCTAATAAGTCTGAACAGAATATCATTGCAACAGTATATAGCGAATAATCCTTCTGCTTAGCTGCATACTACATAAGTGTTTTGGGACAGCTTCTCAACTCAATATGCAATTTCACTGAGTCATCAACCAAAATGAAACACCTGGACACGCATTCTCGTTAAGGCTGAAATCAAGTTAAAAGAAAACATGACTCATCCAGAAGATAAATGCAGCACTGATGAAAGACTGGCTCCCAAGCAGCTACCTACACACAAGTCACGCATTAACACCATATGTAGTATATGCTGTGTACAAGTGATGCTAAGCTTGTGGTTTTCTATTACCCAAAACAGTAACTACAATAGAGTTGTCAGCCACGCTATGTGCATTCCAGGTTATTTAATCGTACATCTTTCAGACCAGTGCCTGCAGGCAGAGGGAATAAATACGCCTTTAAAAAAGGCACGGTGAAAGCTGTGGGTCTTTAAATGTAACCACTGCAACATTAACTGTGTTCAAAACTAATAAGACGGTCTCTGTGATAGCAAGTGTAAGATGTTCCAAAGAGGAGTCCCACCACACCGTTAGTAATACCATGAAAACATGAGAGACAAGCCTGGTTAGGACAAGCGGAGAAGACAAGAATGTGTTCCAGATCTTATCTGAAGGGCAACATCTGTAAGGAGCACACGGCGCCAAAGAAAAGAACTGAAAAACACTCCAACACAGGACAGAAATTATGTAGAAAAATAAACTATGGAAGACCATGACATCATTCCAAAAGAAAACCAGGGGATGAAGAACTTCAGTGAAGCATTCGGAAAAGAAAAGACTGAAATTGCACAGCTCCCAAGTAACATGTGTTCTGAATACTCCCCAGAGTGCTACATTCTTCACCTGATTAAAAACAAGGCATGTAATACTCAATACCTTCTTCCAAGCTTCAGATTTGATTCATACCCCCAAAAGAGATCTGAAAGACCCGATAGCCATGGTTGCACGGCAATGACTGACTAAAACTAAATTCCACAGGCTGTGAACAGCAGCGGGAAAGAAACCGGGTACCGCAGAAGGTAAGTCCGAAGTTCAGGGCCTCTCCAGCAGAGGGCCTGCCAAGACTAACTCCTGCAAGGTGCGTCCCACCTTGCCAAGACCCTCCTTCACTGTTCTGCAGGATGGCACATCAAGTGGTCTCCAACACAGATGGAAGAAATGGTGCAGATGTGATGCAGAACACACTGCATCTGCCTAGAAATGACTTCTACTCAAACCGTGAGCTGGAAGACCATGCACGTCCTTCTCTAATTTGCAAGATGATACATTCTGATTGCAACAATGCTCAGCAAGGTTAAAGAGGGAAGAAAAAAAGAGGAAAGAGCTGAGCTGTGTCTTGAGGCACTCTTGCTGAAGAGGTATGAGTGAGAATATGCTATTCCTGAAACCGAAAGCTACATTGTTAGGGGATTAAAATTAGAAAGTATGGTGCTGAAGATAAACTTGGCCATTGTGCCTGAGGTACTCATGCGGAGCAATTGAATAAGACAAGAAGGTCCATGATCAGAGTCCAAGAAGGTCATTAACATGCAGAAGACTAATTTTGTTCCTGGGATTTTAAAAACTTGGTTTGTGAAATCCATGTTTTCTAGCAGTAATCAGGAAGAGACAAAGCAGCAAGTAGCAATTCTGAAAGTGATGTGAAAACAACCCATCATTTCCCACAGTATTTAAGAGTTTCACACACTTGTTCCAGTTAAGCTCAGCATGCCGGCTTCCTTTGCAAGCGCAAGCAGCTTCACTTGCCCTAGGGAAGCTGACCCCACACCTCTCAGGTTCTGCAGCAGAGACATCAGTTCCAGCTGTGCTGACCCTCTTGCACCGAGCTGCCTGCAGACAGCCAGCAGGACAACCACAGCCAAAAGGAGCCGCATCAAACCTCACTTCAGGCAGCTTTTCCCCAGTAGAAATGCAAGTCAAACAGCTTATACTTAACCTCATATAACACCTAAGTGTGAAATCTCCCACTATTCCTACTAATAGATAGATGGATATTTAAGAAAATTTTGGAACACTGTAGGAAGTCCTAAATCCATCCAGAAAGCACAAGATAGCCCAACTTCAAGATGCCCTTCGAACTATAAACATCTATCACATACGAATACGAGATTTTAAGTGGATGAGATAGTTTGGGAAACAAATTATGCCAGACGAAGTCTGCATATACAGTGAAATAGTATTTTCGGTAACCAAGCACCAGAGGGTCTGTCTGAAATACTGACTCACAAAAATACAGACTTGAACTCCTGAAATATTGCAATAAAAGTATGCTGTTAGACTTGGAGCAATTCCTGTAGTACAGTTCTAAATACCTGCAATATTTCCTTAAATCCTTCCTTGCTAGTTCTCTCTGGTCCAGAGCAGAGACACAACTATTCATCCCTTCACACTGCCATTTCTGTGAGCCATCCCTGACCCAGGTAGTTCATTAAGGCTGAACCAAATCAGTTGATCGCAAGGTTGAAAGATGCAGTCAGATGGTTTTGCCCTTCATCTCCCTCAAGAACACAAATCTCCTCCATAATACTGGAGAGGGATGAACAAAGTCAGTCATCTGCTGAAATGGACTTGTACGAAATAAACAGTTTCAATGCTTCAAATGAAGCCTCTCATTCAGCACTGTCCAGCAATAATTCCCTTTTACGTTTCAATTTCCTGCTTCCTCATTTTCTCTTGGGAAAGCAGGAGGGTTTCTCCTCTGCTGTCAGACGTCTGAAGAAGCAGGATGTCTCCTCCCACCTGCATCCAGTACTCTGCGCTCACACACTTTCCCTTGCAGCAGTGACACTTAATTGGAGTTGAGAAGCTGACTTGTGGGTAGAGAGAGGGAAAAGAATGAATAAACGTGAGGATTAACTGCGATTGTTATAGGATGCTGGCCAAGCACCTGGCACAGACACAGCCTACCAGGTACAAGTCTTCCAGCACCTTTCACAAGCCACCACTCCTCCCTTTCACCTTCTGCTCCCCCACCATCGCACCTCTCACATTCCCAGCAAGCACACATGAGCTCTTTTGCTGCATACCAACCCACAGAGCGCCTCTCTGCTCCGTGTGGCTCAAAGCACTACACAAACACTGCTGTGCGG
Organism: Bambusicola thoracicus; assembly: GCA_002909625.1. Lineage (NCBI taxonomy): Eukaryota > Metazoa > Chordata > Aves > Galliformes > Phasianidae > Bambusicola > Bambusicola thoracicus. Next base: position 13,906 of record PPHD01013418.1, on the reverse strand, counting down.
GGATAAACCCACAGGACTGCAGTGAACTACACTAGCTCAGAAGCACAGAAGACAGTCGCTTCAGTGCTTGTCTACTACATGGGCAGCACAAAACTGCCACAGCAGCAGCAGTGAGTTATGTGCTGGGAGGCAGAGGGCTAAGAATGGGCCAGAGAAGCAGTACCCAGACACAGGCAGTGAAAGATGATGAAATGTGTAGTGGGGGCTTCAAAGCAAGCTGGTACAATTTAAATATCCAGGAGTCAACATGTAACAGTCGCTTCTGCGGGTATCAAGAAATAACACTGTCACAGTGCTACCACATGGAGCGCAGCACTACACACCTCCCTCTTGTTCAACACACGACGAGGCATTCCCATGCACTAAATTCAGCACATCACGGAATAAACATTCTGAAATGCAATGTCTGAACCAGAAGAGGGAGAAAAGAAATCGCAATCTGCTACATCCCACACTGCTTTATTAGTGGCTCCCAAATACCGACAGCTGACGCAGACACCCCGCTCAGCCTAAGCAGAAGCCCCCCCTCCTGAGAGGCAGTGAGGGTGATGCTAAGCAGGGCAGCTCAGCCCACTCGGCTGCTCACTCCCTTTCTTCTCCATCCATTCACTACCACAGGTTTGTGAAAAACTATTTCTTTGTCCAGACAGATTATCCTTCTGTTGAATCACCGTGCTGAGGGCAGTAAAGGCGAGCACGCAGCTCTCCCCTGCAGCATTTTGGGGCTGCTGGGTCAGCTCAGCCGGCTCAGACAAATCAGAGCCATAGTAATGAAATCAAGTGCCTGGATCTCTTCTACCTGGTCTTGAAAACAGATTCACCACCTCCAAAACAGTGCATCATAGCAGCCGATAGCTCTGATGATATGAACCCAATCGCTTGAAGATTCATAGGCCTTTAGATAACAACCAGCAATGATGCACCAGGACCACTGACACTCACAGTCACCTTGAGCTGAAAAAGATGGTATAAAATAACCCCAAACAAATACAGTCTCCCCTTCCCTGCACATATCAACGCTTATAAACCAATACAAACTACTTTTCCCCAAACCTAAAGATGACCACGCTGAAGGTGAACCAACGACCAATATTACACAGTGACATCTTGGGTGGCAGCTGCTACAGCTCTCCGCTAGGGCAGCTCTCCATTTAAGAAGTGCACAGAGCCTGACGCCTCCTCAGGGAGGGACAGGAGAGCCCTTGGTGAGGTCGTGCCCGTGATGGCTGCTTACTCCAATCAAGTTAAATTCACCTGCAGAGGACAAGCGAGAGCATTTTTGGCAGCAAGCGCTTCCTGGCGCAACAGGCTCCTCTTACAGTATAATCATTCCACCCCATTTTCCCTCTGCTCCCTTCTACTCATAAAAGATAAGAACCAATCTTGGGTTCAGAACTCCTCTATGTGCCATGCTATCTTATTTGAAAAGATATCAGCACGATAACGGCAAAATCCTTCAAATACAAAGGAAACCCAAGTGTCTGCACAAGCTAAAAGGGTGTACAACTGTATATTAATATGGAGGCACCATTAAAGAAATCACTGAGGGTAAAAAAAAGCCTCAGAACCGATGGCTTCCTGGGGCATTTGTTAATATTTCATAGTGCTGAGCTTAACTCTAAAGAAAGTGAAATAAAAGCAGCAACACACTTGCGATAAGCGGTAAGAACGCACAGTTTCCCTTTCCTAATGTTTTGATACTCCGTGTTTTATTTCTCAGCACTTCTTTTGCCATCGCTCAAGTGCTCTCAGTCCCTTTTCTCACTGTCTAGAGCTGCCCTACAAACCAAAACAGAGGCGCACAGGAAGGCTGCAGGGGACCGAGAAAGGAAGGCGCAAAAGAAGCATTAGAGAAACCTAACTACATGGTTACTGATCCAACAGCAAATAGCACAATTCAACACTTGAGAAACAAAAGCGCTCTGGGTACGCTATAAAAACACTGATGGGGGGAAGAGGGAAAGCCAGAAGGCAGGGACAGAAAACTCCACTGAAGAAATCCATGCACAATTTTACAGAGGAGGGAACAACAAATGCCTTCCCGAGCTCTTGCTTTTAAATGCTGGTTTCAGATGCTTGGGGCCGTTACAGTGCACGTTTCCTCACATAGCTGATGATGGTCTGCCAGCTTACAGTTAAAGAAGAGGAAACCCACCGCACTTATATGGCTTCTCACACCCTGAGGCTCCATTCCAACAAAAGCTCCATGCAGAACTGCCCCCTGGCCAAGCAAGCAAATGCAGGCAGTGTCAACAGATCCACCTCTCCTACAGATATTTCCTGCAGTTAAGTGTTGCTACCTAGCATAAACGCGAGTAAAAACCATCTCCTTATAGCTTCTGCCACAGGTTATCACACCACCCCACAGGCAGCAATACGACGTGGCAGCAGCATGGGTCTGTATCACTGACAAGTTTCCTCCAGATACTTTCAGAACCCTGACTGGCTCATGTGGCACTGCAACTGAGGGTGCCTCCTGGCCTGATTTCCACCTGGCTCCCATCTATACCCATATTGGATGCTTTCCCAGTTCCCAGCTCACCACACTCGATCACACAACCAATCCAACTTCCTGACTTCTTCAGTCACCCTGCTTCTCTTATACACAGCATTTTGTCCTCCGCTCCAGCACTGCTCTCAGCTTACAAAGACATAAGAGGCAGATCTGGGTTTCATATGGGAATGCCGGATAGTACCTAAACGTTAACTAAAATTCTCCCAGAGAAGCATCTCCACACGTTCTCCCCACGCCGGCCCCCGTGGCTGCAGAGTACCCGCAGGAGCTCTCGTCGCTCCCCCGCCTGCTGTTTACAGCGGGCACACACAGGTGACAGCCCCGCTCGGAGGCCCCGAGCTCCGGCCAGGCGCAGCCCGCACCCGAGTCGCCACCGCCGCCCCACCGCCGACGGCCGCACGCACCGTCCGAACAACAGGGCAGCGCTCCTCGTTTCCTTTCGGCAAAGCCGGAGGCCGCGCGTCAGGAGGAGCGCGCGGAGCGGCACACGGGACCCGCGGAGCCGCCGGGGCCGCCCCTCCGATGGCCGCGGCCCGGCCCCTTCCCGGGCGGTCCGAGCCCCGCCTGCGGCCGCCGCTTCCGCCTCCCGCCGCGCAACCGATGGCCTCCGCGGGCGTCTCCCGGCTGGCGCCGGTTAACAACGCGTTCGGCACCACGTAAGAAGCCTCGGCCCTCCCAGCCTGAACGCGACGCGGGCCCCGCGAGGCCGAGGCCGCGGTCGCCCGCCGCCCCCTTACCCGCTCTTCGCCTCGCCGCAGCCGCCGCGCGCGGCCGCCCGCCCCGCTCTTATCGCGCTGACGGCGGCCCATGGTGGGACCCGGCCCCGTCGCCCGGGCAACGCAGCGCCCGCCCCGCGCCCGTCCCACCTGACGCTGACGCCGCCGCTCGCGCCCCCGCCGTTCCTGCTCCGCCAGCACCGGCGCGCGGAGAGAGGGAGGGAGCGGGCGGCGGGCTGCAGGGGAGGCGGTGTCACGCGCTCTCCCAGCCAATGGGAAGGGTGTGTGTCGGGGGGGGGTCCCCGCTGGGCGGGGTCAGCGCTACCGGGGCCCCGCCCGCTGCCCGCCCGGCTCGGCGCTGGCTGGCGGCGCGTGCCACCTATGGTGCCGGTTGCCGCGCGTTCCCCGGGCCGCGAGCGTGGCGTCACGGGGCGCCGCGTACGCGGGGCTTTGCGCGCAGCCGCGGCCTCGGCGTTCGGCTCCGGTGAATTCTCGAGGCAGATGGACTGCGGCGAGCGGGGCTCGGGCTGCCGGCTGAGAGCTGGAAGGAAGGCCCTGAGTGCCGCTTCCTCTGCCCCGCTCTGACTCGGTGCAAACAGATCGCATCCGCACATAAATCAGTAACGTGCCCTGCCACCCGCCCTGGGAAACCAGCAAGCAGGGCCGGGGCGCCTGTTAACGTTCTGAAAGGGGCAGCAGTGCAAGCGCAGTCCTTATACTCACGCAGCAGTGAAGGAGTGCCGAAGTCTGACAGACCCTTCCCGTACCTTGAAAACACGCAAGGCTCACTGGGCACACATCACACCGCAGCGTGCCCCTCATTGCCTCGGGCCTCCCTGGAGCATCAGCCTCGTCCTCCCTGGCCTCAGCGTTGGCCTGGGCCCCGTCCTGTTGACACTTCACACACTGTCTCAGGGCCCACGGGGGATTGCATGGCTCCAGATATAAAGGAGCCAGATATTGGAAAGCTCCAGGCACCAGGGTGCCCATGCCACTCCTTCTGAGAAGGAATGCTTCCTAACACTCAGCCTGGTGCAACTTGAGGCCATTCCTTTTCATCCTGTTGTTGTTATCTGGGAGAAGAGGCTGATCGACCCCCACCTCACCACAACTGCCTTTCAGGTCACAGCAGGTAGGGAGTGGTAGGTTCTCCCCTGAGCATCTCTTCTCCAGACCAAACAATTCCAGTTTGGACTAAAAGAATAATAATAATAATAATAATGAGAAAGGTAAGGAAATAAAATCAAAATTTTATCAGTGCAACCTGTCTTTCAGGTACATGTAGTTGCTTTAATTCTAGTAAGTAAAGCTCCTGCTCCAGATATGGCAGCATGCGCGCCGCTCAGTTTTAAATCAGAGCTTTACCATAAAATACTGTGCATGAGGGAATTGATTCTGAATTAATGTGCGTCAATATAAATTTGCAGCATCTCCATTAAAGTGAGTAACACAACCCCAGTTCATGCCTGAATGACTTTTAAATCAAGTCTGGTTCTTTGTATCAACATTAATTCACTGCTAACTCTCTCTAGTCTGCAATCAAGATCTGAATCGCACTTAAATCTGCAGAGTTTTTCAGCAGAATTCTTCCTAAATTGTAGCATTCTGCTCTAATTCTCCCTCCTCCACATAGATGCAGGTGCTAACAACGTGGAAAACAAGCAAGATAAAAGACCGTGAATGGCATTTTCCACTTCTTTCCTTGAACAATACGCCAAGCCCACACCACTGAGACATAAACAGGCAGCATCATTACTCATGTTCTTTAGTATGCGGTGTTAACATTCGCAGATGGTGGATTTAGATCATTGGTTCCAAAATGTTAGGGGTCAGTGGGCCACTGTCCCATCTCAGAACTTTGTAAGAACCCACCACGTGTTTCATAAAGCCTCCACCTACTCTCGTCATCAAACTTCAGCCGAAAATAGTACAAAATGTAAGGCTCAGATTTTGTGGGCCATTTCTACAGTCCTTCCTTTCCGATGAGTGTTTATCTTTCTAAGAAAGCTTACCTATGTTTTAATGGTATAACAAAGCCTAATTATAAAACTGTGAGGTGATATATGTGAGCTGCCTTGGAGCCCCCATCTTAGGGCTTTTAGAAAGGGAACCTTCAGACAGCTCAGATTTGCAGAGGATGAGAATGAATCCGGTTTCCCAAGGAAGCACATACTCCACTTTTTCTTATGGTACTGTGAAATATCTGAAAGAGTGAGAAAAATGGTAATATAACTTTGCACTTAAGGAATCACTAAATGTTGTGAATGTTATTAAAATAACATTCTAGTTTAGATGTGGGTAATATACACATACCGTGCAAGGAAGCAGCCTGTGAGCTGGTACCCTTCCAGATGAATGCTGGAGGAGGCAGCTGCTGGACAAATACAAGGGCACACAAAGCCAGGCTGGCTATGCTTCATGCCTGAGTTCTTCTTGTTTGACTAGCTGACTAGAGTGGTATATAAAAACCAGAAAGGAGAAAAGGAAAACATTATTTAATGGGTTTGCGAAGGCAAAATTAAGTGAGGTTAATTGGCCTCAAACAGAGCTGAAAGCTCAGGAAGCATCCTTTAGCTGTCCAGGCTTGTCTGCTGCAAGCAGGGCTGGATCCCCAGCAGCGCCTGACTCCACTGCAGTAACTCCTGGCCAGCACAGAGCTGACTGGTGGTTCTAGTTCCAGTTTCCATAAAAGAGAACCAGGTAGCCAGAGAGCCTGGCTATAGCACGTTGTACATACCCCATATTTGTCCAACGTGTAATCGATGGGAAGGAATTCAAAATGACTTGAATTACCAGTTTTGAATTAGCCCATCTAGTTTAACCAACCTCGGCCTTCCTGTTTAGAAGGAATTCATCCAGTTTAAAGTGAACTTAAAAGTCACTGAGGTAAATCACTAATTGCAAGGTAGACTGAATTGGAATTAAAATGCCCCATATGCCCTGAATTTTGATGGTGTGAGAAAGCTTGATTGTAATCAATTTCTGTAGAAACAATTGAAGCTGGAATAATTCACACTACAAAGATGAGAGAAGCGTAATGAGAAATGCAAATAGTATAATAGAATATATATATACGTACAGCACTTTGTGCTGTAGTTTGCACCTTCTTATGGGTACCAAATGTATGAATTACACCAGGTCGTCATCTCTTACAGTTACACATTGTCATGTGCCTGTAGCCAATCCACAGCCCAAACCGTGTTCTACAGTAAATAAACATGCAAAGGAAGAGCTCTTGAGCTGAGCCACTGAAGCCAAGGAGAGATCTCAATAAAGACAGGCCAGACTGCCATTTCCACGCATCCTTTTTAAGTCCACCTGTGTCTCTAGTTGGATCTCCTACCCATGTGAAAATACAGACTCTCTTATGTTCCTAATCCACTGCAAAAAGTTCATCTGCAATTCACAATAACAAAGATTTTATGCCTCCCTTTATCTTTTCCGATCTTGCCTGCCTGATTCTGTTGGTTTTCTCTAGTTCTTCTGTGTTGTGAAACAGAAAAGTCTTTCTCTAGTCCATCTCACTGTGCAGCTCATGGTGTTAGGATTCACTGTCAAATCTCTCCTCCTTTTGTTCCACTCCCCACCAGTCCCAAGCTGTTCAATCATTCATGGTGTACAAGTTGCTTCAGGTTTCTTGTCCTTTTTTCTATCTTTTGTTGTTCTTCTTTAGCATGAGAGAACTGGAGCTGCAGACAACATTCAAGATGCGAGTTCCCCAACCAATTTCCTGCGTACTACGCTGTTTTCCTCTCTCTGCTTTCCTTGATATTTTCTAACATTACACTCCCCCTCCACCACTGAGTGCTGGGCTGACAGCTTCAAGAAAAACCCCACCATAACCCAGAGATCTCTTCTGCCTGAGCACTGCGGGTTGGAAATCCGGCAGTTCTCTCTCTGCCTGTGAAATTTGGGTTGTTTCAGCACGGGGGCGTTGCTTCAGGGATAACCCACACCTTGACATCTTCCCAGCTGACTTTCATTCTGCCTACCTAGAGAAACCCATCATCCAGAAGCACCTCAAGCTGCTCTTCATTTTCCAGGTAACTTCTATGTTCAACACAAGGCCAGGCACAGATTTCTGTGAGACTTCATGAGGAACCCTTACTTTCTACAAGCCTTTATGACCACGTCAGATATCAAAATGCAAACAAAAAGCATTTGTTGTACTAAACTGTATTTCCCCTCCTTCCTCCCCTCCTCTTTCTTTCCTTCTCTCTTTCCTTCAGCTGGGTTGTTCTAAACATCGGGAGTTTTATTGCCATCAGTGAAACATTAGAATGATTCAAAAGCAAAACTTTCTGTCTTTCACAAACAAATGATGGCATTCCATTTTAATTAAGTTTTTCATTTGCTCATTTGCTTGTTTAAGGCAAACAGATAAGCAGCCAGACTGACAGAGAAAGCTGTTAATCACAACAATGTGAATAAATTAATAAACATAAATCATTTTCTGGCAAACAGACTGTCATTTTTGCTAACTTAACAGTAAACAAAACAATTCTGCCACTGCACAACCCTTGGACTGCATTTTCCCCCATGATTGGAAGTTGGCAATCTAACAGCTTCATCTCCAGTCCCCAGTGCAGTCATCAGAATGTTCTGGCCTGCAGCGTGAGAGGCAAAAAGCAGGTAAGAGAGCCATGAACTTCTCAGTGAATTAGCTCTTCTGGAAAGGGGAAGGAAATTTATCAGAGGTAGATGTTCAATGTTAACAGGCTTTTTCTCTGATTAGAGCAGTGGATGTCTCCCTCTCCAGAGACAGCCATCCATCTCCATAAATAACAGTGGAGCATGCTACATTTAGTCACAGAAAGCCTGCTGATGGCTCTTGGCATGACTCAAACAACAGCGGCAGCAGTGCTCCGTACAAAGCCATCTATGCAGGGTGACTGGATCTAGATGATCTTTAAGGTTTCTTACAAGACATTCTATGAGTCTATGACTATGCAAGGTGCTACCCAGGAGTTTTCATGGCAGCTTTTCCCAGCTGTGGGGACAGCAGGATCAGGTAGAGGCAACCTTCCTCTGGAGCTCCTCACCTGCTGGTACAGCAGAACCTGAGTGCCTTTGGGGCTGCTCAGAAATGCCCTGCAGGTGCTGGAAGTGAGACCTGAGGTTCTTCAGAGCCTGCTCTCCACCCAGCACAGTGGAGAATGTGTGCTCATGTTGGCAGGACAGAAGGGACATTTTCCTAAGGCTCTTCTAGTGAGGATGTTTAGAGACATGATTCCCTGCTGGTACTTACAGCTTCATCTCTGGCACAGGAGACAGATTTGGAAGAGGAATGATGATGCAGAGAAAGAAAAGGGGCGCAAAATTCAGCATCGGGGCAGCTCACAGGGTATGCATCGTCTGTCCTTGAACAAACACGGCTCACGGAGCAGCCCCTGTGATAACACTCAGCCTTTGTGCTCCCTGCCTTTCTGTAGGAGGCCCTTTCTCCAGATGAGCATTCTTGGGCAGGCACTGGCTCTGGATTCGCTGCCAAGCACAAAGTGTGCCGTATTTCAGATGCTCTCACTTCCTCACAAGTAGCGTTACAGCGTTGCAGCCTGGGCTGTCCTGGGAGCATCGCATCCACTCCCCTCCACACTTGCCTGGTCACGTTTTTTGTTCTTTGTCCAAATGTCTCCTGTATTGCTCAAAGGCACTCATTTGATGCCATAACGTAGCATACAGAAAAGGAAAATAGCACTGATTTGAGGCAAGGAACTGAGCCAGTTTTGCAGCTTTACAGAAGTCTGCGGAGTGGGGCAGGTATTTAGTTACACTAAATAATTGAGGGGGGTGGCTGTCTGAAGTGCAACAGTTTCTTTGTTCCACATGAAAGACGATACAGGCTCAGAATGCTTCAGACACACATTCAGAAACCAGCTCAGATATTCGAGAAACATAAGTTTATACAACCAGAGGCTAGCGCCCAGCACCCCTCCGGGCCCTATGCCAAACCTTCTTCTTTTCTGATTATAAGGCCAAGTCCTGTTTGCAGTTCTGTTGGCATTACTCTACAGCTTTCAGCAGTCACCCTGGAGTCTCGCTGGTGCAAATGTGTTTGCTCTGATCTCCAGTGTTTCCCCAGCCCAGCTCACAGCTCCCTGAGCCCTCCCCACCAGCTGCCTACCAGCACTCCTTGAGTGCTGACCTGACACGAGGTGAAGCACAAATCTGAAGCCAACAGCACTCCTCGCCTCTGAGCAGTCCCCAGACAAGCACCACAGCTCATGCTGCAGCTGCTACTCACCCCTGATCACTTTGGTCCTTACGGCAGATGTGGAGCCTCTCAGGATCCCCACCACCCGGCTGCAGACTGCTCTGAACCTTCCCACAGCAGTGCCCAGCCACCTCGCTCAGGCTCGTTTTCTTGCACCTCCTCCCCCCAGGACACCTGACTGCCACAGCTCCACTACAAGGGGAACGACCTCTCCTTCTATTATCAATATTCCCCATTTCCATGCACTTCACCCTTACCTTGAAAATAAGGCATCATTTCAAGGAATAAAAAGTATTTTAAAGGCTGCAGAGCATACCTGGTTTCCTCAGAGGGTTGGAGCTACAAAGCAAGGGACAGTGGCACAGAATCACACGGGCATCCTCTCAGGGACTCCTCTGCCAGCACTGGGTGAGCACCCGGCCAGAATGATGCTGCATCTGCACAGAGTGCTGCAGTGAAGCCTAGGAGTTTCTGCTGGATGAAATCACAGCTTCCTTGCTGGTGTGCTCTGGCTCCATTTCAGCTTCACAGAAGCAGCCTTTCCTGCAGAGGTCTGCAACTGGGAGGCTGCTTTCTTTCGGCTTGGATTGGGTTAAAAATTAAAGCGAAGAAAGAAAGATGAGAAGGAATGCTTTTTACTATTGGTGGCTGAGTAAACAACACAGACAGCTACAAAGATTGTGTTAAGCGGTGCAAGAGGCTGAAAGCTTTCCAATATGCCATTCTATTGTGTTCGCCGGAGCATTGCGTATAGGCATAGAAAAAGGGAACAGTTCAGCCTTAAGGCAAAATCTGTGAACGAAGAAGGCTGTGTGAAGAACTCGGAACTCTGTCCAGGACTGCCAAAAGGCATGAGCAAATCTGAGCTGATTTTCAAATAAAAGTTTCTGGCCTTCAATCGATGCTATTTCCCTAATCACAGCATTAGGGCCACCAAAGCATGCCACTCAAATCTGCAGATGTACCTCCGAGCCTTTGTTTTAGATGTCTCTTTTGGAGCTTCCATTCGTGCAACATACACAGGGACAGGAAGGATGGGATCCCCCTCTGCCAGTCATAACAACAAAATCATATTTGTTCTGAAATACCAAAATCACTACGCAATTTGACTTCTCGGTTTTGAAAAGTTCTGGGAAATAATCCAGGCATTCACATACCTCCTATTTTATACCTAGAGAAAGCTGCTTCTCAGTTTCATGGAGGCAAAACCTGGCACAGGAGGCAGAGAAATACTATAGCAGAAATTGCAGTCTGACAACACGGAAATCCAAAACAACACTTGCACTGTTGCTGTAGTATATTCCTGTCATAAAATCACTCACAAATCTGTTTTTACATCTGCCTGGGCATTTATGAAAGTTCTGATGGCTCTCCAGAGTTTTGCTTGGAAACTGAATATCCACAATAATCCCAAGGCATGAGGTTTTTCTATTCTGACTTAATTCCCCTATAAATTAGATACACAATCTAAACCAACACTCTTCTGTGGTCAATGGGGAGAGATAGGAACCAGAAGACAAAGCACTGTATCCTAAAAGATGTTTGTAGCGTAAGTGGGATGAATTGGCCCCTGAAAATGCTCTTCTATCCGCACTGACTATAGGATGAGCCTAGGCAATTGCCCTAGACTGTCTGAAGTGAGGTTGAATGCAAACCGTCCTTGCTTCTTCTATGCTCAATTTGAAACCATATCTGTGTAAGCATTGTACCAATCAACTGCTCAAGAACGTGCCTCCAACTATTCCAAAATAGCCCCTGGAAGGATGCAGGCATGATAAGGAAGTATCTACTGACAACCAGCAAAGAGTTTGTGCTTCGACAACATCCTCAGGGTTCACTGTTTCTTTAGTGAACTGCAACAGTGCTGTGAGGTTGGACGTATCCCAGTTGAGTGGCAACTGCTTGCACTGCTTTACACGTCTGGAGTTTCTAGCCAAAGACAGTGTTCCATCACAGCACATGCTGTGCTCACAAACGCTCGCTGTTGCAAGAATGTGTGAAACATGGGTTCTAAGCTGTAACTATCTTAATGATTTTTGTGATTCACATCAACCTGATCTGCACAGACACATGCCACTTCTCTTTCACTGTCATACTCCTAAACTGTGCCCTGCCTGAGTCCCTGCAGCCACAGGGCCAGTGCTTTCAAAACCTTTCCCTCTTGTTGTAGCGTAAGAGCCAAAACTGCAGAATGACCTTGAGAGATTTAGATAGTAGGAAGTTTTGTATCAAAAAATGGCACGAGACAGTCATGCACAAAGGGAGCTGGTATAGGAGCAGGTGTGGTCCAGTGCTGGGGTTGTACTCAGGCTGCGATGCCCAGCAGCATGTGACACCAGCACAGCCACCTGATGAAGGCCCAGCAGTCCGCACCTTGAAGATGTAAGCGCTCTTCTGTGGGAGGCCGGGAGTGTCAGGCTTTCAGGTCCATATGGGTGCTGTACAAAGTCAGCTTGCCACGTACTGGTTCACATCCAGATGGGATACAAATCCTGACAGGAATACCATTTTAAACAGGCACTCAGAGCAGATTGCAAGTACGTGCAGTTTGGGAGTAGAAAAGCCCAAATGCTGCACGCACTCAGCACTGAAATGGTATCATTTACACGGCCTGTGTGTGTCACGGCTGACGGCGATGGAGTTGGAATGATGGCAATGGCTTCCTTTGGGCAGAACAATCTTGTTGCTATGCTATTTCTGAGCCCTCCGCTTACCTCTGTTACTGGAAATGACTTACATCGGTTTCTAAATCCGTCTCTATCGATTAGCACTCGGTGCGTGGCTGCATGGCTGAGTGTAATGATCACGACTCCCATGCCTTTCGTTATTCCTGAAGCACAGAAGATCGTTCTTTCTTTTTTTGGTTGCAGGATGTTCTTGTTAGCTCAGCTTAGGGCTGTGATACCTCAAAGCCTGGAGTATTTATGATTTGCTTTTAAGCTATCTTATGTCAGCAACAAATAGGGAGAAAAAATGTGCTTATTGCTACTTTTGAATGAAGCTACGACCATCTGCCAGTACATCAAGAAAATACAAAACATCACACAGATCATCAGTTGTTACTGCGCTAGGTATTGTACTGGCTACCTTCATCACTAGAAGTGCTTGGGTTTCCTGCAAGTATATTCATTACATTTCTACTTTCTACTTTCATTACAATTTTGGTTTACGCTGCCTGTAAGTCTGTACTTTGACTAAAAAATAAAGTTGATCGTCCATTAGAGGAGCCCGTTAACACTTGCCTTTAAATGCAAAAGTAATGTTATACAGTCACCACTTCCTGGCAAATCTCTGCATTCTGTTTGTACTCATTTCCTGACTGTTGCACTATATTTCTGGTGCTGCTGTGCTTATGGCTCTAAATAACTTCTACATAGATGATGCATTCCAGCTCCTTTTTTGAGGAACACTTGATATCAGATGTCAGTTATTAGTAAACATAAATTTATTCAGCCACTTTCTTCAGTGCATCTTGGTAAGAGTTTGCTGAAAACACAGCTAAAGTCATACCTGGTTATACAACTGGCCACAATGTTTGTTGTGTATTTTCTGTAAGGTTCTCAACTAAGGCAGTAACAATTATTCCAGTGTAGTTCAGTGAAAAGAGTACAGGGCCTATTGGGGTACATAACGTGCCTGGTCATGTGATATTCATGTCCTAGCCTTTCCACAACAGCCCTGCAACGTCTGCCTCAACACGGATCGGTGTCAGCCACTGTTCCCTGAGTTTGCTGGGGAGAACGATTAAGCCAGAGCTTTAAGTTCCTGAAGAGGTTTCTTGGGGACCTCATCTTGCTGCTGTGGTGTATCAGTTGCCCTGCCTCAGCACATTGCAGTGAAGCCTGGAGCGGGTCGCAGGGTGGCCACTGCCATGCTTCTTGTCACACTGGTGAGCTGTGGTGTGGAAGTGTCCAACTCCTCATCGGACACAGATACACTCATCTCCTCATCCAGCACTTCTGCAGGTGCCATTCTTCATTCAGGGACCAGGAGTTGATTTATGGTCAGAGTGTGGATCTACAAGAGGTTGCAAAGAGCTGTTTCTAGCACAGTATGGACCTATCCCACCTGACTGCTGTTTGAAGGTATCTGACAACAATGTCATGCATCTGGGGAGAGATCTCAATGTCTCTGTCTCTCCCTGCATGGTTCCTGCAATCACCTCAGCTATCTCTCAGCTGTACGTGACCAGTAGGGAATAAAAACTGATCATTTGCCTACAGCTCTTGTCCGAGAAGAGGACTTGAAACTGGTGCTGGTACCGGGGGACTGAGTGGAGTAGCCTATCAGACATCACAGAACTTCATCTCCTCCCCCTGTACAACAGGAGTCCCGTTTGGAAACAAGAAGCTGTTGCTTACAGCAGCAGGGACTGGTGTCCAAGTCACCATGACTACAGACAGAACAGGTATGGACACCATGGGCACAGGAGGACACTTACCTCTGGGTGTTTGCTGTGCA